>MU931417.1:0-12863 GCA_036418165.1 Cooperia oncophora
TTTCCCGAGAATTTCGTAGTTTTTCCCTAAAATTTTGCTGACCAGCTGGGAGGGAGGAGGGGGCATATAGCACATGTGAAACGCAAAAAAAGCGCGAAAAGTCAACAATCGGGAAAAATTTTTTCCCAACGCCGAAAATTTCTCTCGTGGCAAAAACCTTCCCACCTCTTTCCCAACAACGAGCAAGTACGACCCCCCACCCACTTATAGCGTCCGTGAAACAAGAAAAATCAACTATCCAGAAAATTTTTTCGGACCAAATATGATCTCCTTCCCCCAGCGACTAAATACGACCCCCCCCCCGATGGGTCCCCAACGCTTGACGTGGTCTAATAGAGACTACAGTAACCCACCCGGCGTATCGGGCTGAGTTGCTACACCTCACAGAAATAACACCGCTATTATAATATCTTTATTTCAAAGTGACATGTTTAACGGTTGATTGGCCCATTTTGACATGAATTCCTGCACGTTGATGAGTTGGTCGGTGGGATTCGTCTTGATAGCAATCAGAAATCGATTGAGATTGTCCTTGTCAGCGCTGAGGTCACCGAAGTCGACGCGGGTCCTCGTTATTGGATAACCTTCAAAAAGAGAGATTGACTGTTTATCATCAAGGGTATAATAATAAGGGACAACCCGGCTTGACAGCCTAGTAGAATTAAATACGTTGTAAACAATTTCATGTGATAGTAATCAGAACTTAGTGGGATTCGTCGTTCCCGCGTTTCCGTCCGGCATCAATGTCTTGTTCGGGCGGTGGGGTGTGTCAGAAGGTCCGGGCTTGGCCTGCGCCGCCCCTTCTTCACCAGTTGTTGAAGCGAGTAAAAGACAATATTTAAAGGCAGTTGGCACCATAAAGTCCTAAAGACAAGTGGGATTGATACGCCTGGCAATCTCCTGGATTTCCGCGACCCTGAGCAGGCGCTGTATAGCGGTTTTTCCTATGGAGGTACCCTTATAAGGGCCCTATCAAGCTACAACATACCGACCCAAACGCCCGCCCGCCCACAAATGGACGACCTTACCAGATGCTCGTTTTGCTTCATTTGCTAATAAAATATGAAGCGAAGGGATGGTATGAAGCGGCTGCAGTGCTGAATGGATATATGAGTACATAGAGCCGTACCCACCGGAGCTGTCATTTGCAATACGCCTGCGGGAAACTCGTCCGAAATTGCTTTCCAGGAACGAAGGCTTTTCTTCGCAGTTTTCGACCGTTTCACTTCGTTTTTTCGCCATTTTCCCCACTAGATAGCGCCCTGCTAGCATTTTAGGCTGAGTACCAAATTATCGTGCCAACTGCCTTTGATGGCATAAGGCACAATAATTTGGTGCTGGATCCAAAATGTTAGTGAAGGTGATATACAGTGGGAAAAGACGAAAAAGTGAAGTGAAACGGTCAAAAATCCTGCAAAAAAGCCTTTGTTCTAGACCACTCAAAAAGCATTTCGGACCAGCTTCTCGTTGGCATCGTGCCAATCACTGCTGCGGTAGAAACCGAAAATTTTTCGGGAAATTACCGGAAAAGTAGGAAGCTGGTAAAACATAGAGATGACAAGTAGCATTGGGGAGAGGGGAGATCGTAGCAGATGGAAATTTGGGGCGGGTCGATTTTGCAAAAATTTTCTTCGGCTCTCCTGCGACAGCACTTGCTCTGAGCGCAGACCTGAGCCATATGTGGGGTTTAAGACTTGGAATTTCTAAAGACTTCTGGATGAAAGTCTTTCTCGCTTTTTAATAAGTCAGTGTTATTACCTGTAATGATACATTCAGGCCATTTCTGACCATTAGCTTCAATTGTGGCTTCAAAGAGGCCACGTGAGTCCAGTTTGAGGTCCCGAGAAGCCCCGTCGTCCACTGAGGTAGCTAACACCCACTCTTTGATTTCTTCGTGCATTGAACTCTGAAACATCACATGTGTGAAAGAAAACGTGGAAAAGATCTCTGGCACGTTTCCGTACCTCAACCCAAGGTGATTCAGGTAATGGTACTTCTGCAGGGATGTCAGTGCCTTCGAAAGCAGAGTAGTCGACCAGTGAAGCGTCTCCTGTGAAATAAGTCTTGAGCAAGTTGCTGCGAGGGCAGGAGATTCGATCAAACTTACCCTCATCAATCGCATCTACCAGATCCAGGTAGTGGTTAAGTAGTAGGAATGCTAGAGGGGCATAATCTCCACCGGCATCCTGAATTCATTTTCCATTTTTATCGTGCATATAAGCTGTTTCGCAAAACTAGGCTGGGCGGAGTCTCCTTCAGTGCAAGCTTGCGTCCCCCAAGTGGAACAGCATTCGTAGGCTACGTAATTCTGGCTCGCATCTTTAGCGTTATTCAAGCACATTGGTTTGCGATTCTAATTGAATAAGCGGTTTTGTGATTAGTACGCAGCGATTTCTGTGACCGCCGTCACGCGACTGCACGCGTCCGCACTTGCTGATTGTTACCGCAAAAAAGATGAACTTAGATCCGAACCTTCGCAGCGATTCCTGCTTGGTAGAAAACGCGATCTGCTGGAATGAGATCTGAATAGCGCAAAAGCGAAATAGACTGCTGTAAGCGAAGCGTTTGCGAGTCCGTGGTTTGGATATCCTGTAAAGTGGAGATTACTGCTGATAGTGGTTATGAAGCGGCACACGACAACTTATGCAAACTTGAACGTCGAGAGGAAAAACGGGCCCACTCAAAACACCGAGAACGTGAGCTGCACATTGGTGCTAGCTAGATGGGACAACTGCACCAATAGTGGCAACGCGGTTGCAGAGCGTGTGTGCAGTCTCGTCCAATGCGGATTATGAAGCGGGTCAGGGCGGGGTTTTGCGCGGCACCAACCCGTCCTCCACCAATCGTGGAAGCTGGCAAGCGACCACAGCTGGTGGAAAAAGGGTTGGCGGCGCGCTAAGCCCAGCGCTTCGACACGTCCAGCATCCTTAGTGAGCAAGACTGCACATCCTTCCGGATTTGAAAGTGAGTAAATCACGAGCTTCGTGCTTAAGTGTACCCATTTTGGTGCACAATGTTCTAGCCATTTGACTGTATAACGGGGCTGCAAGTTCCTTTGTGTCTCTGTCTTGGCAACCCTTATTTCTCTGGGCCCGAGCCTGCTCGAATTTATCGGAAGCGGACTTTACCTCCATAGCACAGCGAATAGTCATCAGGTGAAGAGCATGAACGTATCGTTCGAAAATCTAGAATAACTGGTATTACTATTACATTGGGAGAAGGGTATTACCAGTTGAAACCAGAAAATACGAACATAGCGACTTTCGGAGTTCTCTCTGGCAAGCATCTCGTACACTGAGAGGAAAAGATTCCGCACGGGGCTGAGCTGAGCATATTCTTCTGCCGGGATGCTGAATGACTGCGCTACAATCTGTAATGAAGAAATATATATGGCATCGGGGCCGCGACGCGACCGCACGCGGCTCATCCGGGAATTCTTCTCATATCACTGTGGTGTGCTTATGTGTTAGGCCTACCTTGTCGAGTATCGCTTTATAAAGATTGAAATTCGACGGATTTGATGAAGCGCCATATTTTTCAAAGACTTTGAGCATGAGGTCGATGTGGTTTTGTGTGAGCAATTCGGCTGCGTATTGAGCTACGTACTTGTCAAGAAGAGGTTTGTGCTGAAACGAAGAAGTAAATGCGGTTCAAGCTCAAGGTTTAGCCCGAAAATGGCGCGGCTACCTTTTGTTGTCTAGCCGCGTCTAGGGCTTTATCCCATTGTCCTTTGGCTATCAGAAGATCGATGGCAGAAATGACGTCAACGTCGATCAGCTCACCAACTCGACCTTCTTGTGTCAGCCATTCCTTGTACTGAGCTTCAACTTCTGGTACCATTTCCGGAACGAACTCGCTAGCTACCTACAATCGACACTGTTCTGGGCGCAACTATTGGAATAGATTATAACGTACTTGTTTAGCTTTTGACCACTGCTGTGACCTTGCCAACGCGATAACAGCTTGTCTATTCTGTCCGATGGCCAGTAACAGCCCGGCCATCTTCTCATAGCTTTTATGCGCTTCAAGCGCTTCAACGACTTTCAGTACCATCTAGATTTGTTTCACATCAAAGACTTCCGAGAAAGGCTGGACGAAATATACCTCTTCATCCGTATTCGCTAAAAATCTCAGCGTCAAATCAGCGCTTTTCATCAGCGCGTCGTTGATCAGCGATTCGTCGTCCGTAGTCGAGCGATTAATCTAAACAAATTAACGACAATTGAAGTGCTCAGGTCACGTTCGTACGCGACGGTTCTGAACAGGTGACGAATCTTTTTAATGGAAAGGCTCTCCAGATGGATGGCGATGTCGATGGGAAGTAGCAAAAATGCAAAATGCACCCCCCTCCCCCGTCGCCGAATAGTACCTAGATAGGTTGGCAAATCTATGAAAAGCAGAATGCCCCGCCCCCGTCAATAAACAGCGCCGGCGGGTCGTATTTGGGCTGAGAAAAATTTATTTTGATAGTGGATTTTTCTCGCTTCGAAAGGGGGGGGGGAAAGCTTGCTCATTGTTGGGGAGGGATGGAGTCGTATTTACTCTATGGTCTTTCTAGGAGTGGTATTTGACTTTTCGTGATTTTCCTGTTTCATGCGTACTATATACACCCCCTGCTCAACGGCTCGATTCGATGGGAGGGGACAGAGCCGAAGGGGGGGGAGGGGTTGTGCCATTCCCCCCTCCCCGAAAAAAAATATGGTCGTACGGACTCGACTAAAATCCCCAACCAATGATGTGCCCTGTTTGCGAAAGATTGTGTAATAGGTGTTGAATTTCGATACGAACAGTTTCGCCGATTAGCTGGTTTCCCCCTCATCTAGCGCTCGATGGAATTCGGGTGAATTTGGCGTGATTCTGGGTATATCCTCGATTTCAGGTAGGAAAGATCTGGGGGTCGCATTGCAGGTGGTCTGGTGGAAGGCCAGAGCTGCGCATCGCGCGTCATGCTGAAGAATAAGATAGCCACGATTTTCCTCTGTTTCTTCCTTCAGAAGTTAGTCTCATGTAGATCAGGTACGTCTGTCGCTAAGGGGAGGTCTTGGAAATACGCAACCACTCTATCGAAATCCTCCTTTAATATACCTCGCAACATCTTACTCTTCCCCGACGCCCTACGCCACTTACACTTTTCCCAAACTTTCCAAGAAAATTTCCAGTATTTTTCCAAAACTCAGGATTTTTTTGAGCAAGAGATAGCTGCCTACAGGAGTTGGCTGTGATGCCAACTAGGGTGGAGGGGGGGGTGGAGCGGGGGAGGTAGCGGAGAAAAACAACTACGGGCACCGTCATGTGGGATAATGGAGCGTGCAAGCCAAAATAATTGAGCTATCAAAACAATTTCTTAAAGACAAATCCCCCCCCCCCCCCCCCCCCCCAGCCCCCCCCCCCCCCCACCCACTCCACTGACCAAATGTGACCGCTCGCTGGAAGCGTACGTAACCTGATCTAGATCCATCGAATATTACGCAGCACGACTGCATGCGTAGAGTCCACACCCCAGGGATGGAATGGGCGTGGCTGTGTACCTCACTTAAACATGACGTAAGATGCATTCCTCGTTGGATGTTTCCATTCGATTCAAGTACTGTCCTATCTTGCACTTCATAAGGTTATGTTTGCAATTGTTCTGAAACTGCAGTATCCATCCAGAAGCGCAGCTGTCGCCACATTTGAATGAAGTACGCAGCCACGGACTTTTCATCTCTGGGATATGGAGTGTATCACTGCTCGTGGAACGGGCCTTGTAGACGAACGTACCTTTAGATAAGCCTGAACAGCTTTAGCCCATTCACGTTGCTCTTCAAAGGCCCGACCTTGTGCCAGTAATGAGCTGATGCCGCGACTGCCTCCCAGGAGCTCCACTTGCTCGAACTCTTCCTGAAAAAAAATCCGTCAGGGTAACTCTTGGATGGTCCCAAATAAGAATTTGCATAACATTGCGGAAAGTTTGGTACCAATTACTCAGTGAAAACGCTCTTGTAACACATAGTAATAAGAAACCTGCAATTGTAATAACTGATGTGGTAAGTACTCCTTGGCGATACGCAGAGCATCAGGCCACATTCCATTTTCCTGGTAGAATCTGCAAGTCCGTATCAGGGCTACTATGCGGTGTTGCGTGAAGTCGTGCTAAGCAGCGCGACCGCGCTACTTTGGAAACAAGTATTGTAAATACCTACTTGAGTATGATATCGGGCCGGTTTGCTCTCAGTAGGCAGCTTTCCGCTCGTGCGTTGTCCTCTTCCTCGAGTGCCTTGCGTGCTTCGGCTATGAAAACATCTGGCAGCGATTCCGGAGAATGCTCTCTGTAATGGCGAGTCAATCGCTTCATAAGGACGGGTCCAAAAATAGGGTGCCCTTACTTGGCCACTTGTTCTGCGTTCCTCCAGTCTCGATCATGTACGTACATAGCGACTGCTTCGGCTGGTTTCCCAGCAGCGATGAAATGCTGAGCAGCTTGATCAAGACGTCCTTCCTCTTCCATTTGAACTGCCATGCGCATGTGAACCTGGCGATAACTTGTATTTACAGATTGGTGCATAGTTCGATAAGTCAACCAGTCCACATCATAATTTCACAATTTTGTCAACGATTTACGCACTGCATGGTTGATATCGTCGCCATTGGTCGGGGCGGTGTCAGGAGTGGGCGAAATGAGCCCGCCTCCCTTGCTCTGCCAATGATGATCGGTTAGTGATCAGTTCAGGAATAAAGCAACCAATGGTGAAAACGCAGTGGGTGGGCTCATTCCATCTCTCTTGGCACCGCTCCGACTGTTGCAACGCATATAGTCCATATCTTGAGGTTGGAGGGGGTGGTGGTATACACGAATGTGGTGGTGAGCGCATGCTGCGGTAGGCAGTTTTATCTTTAAAAGGAAGGGGAGAAGTGTTTCAGTAATTCAATGAGCCGTCTGCTTGATCCCTTGTGCTGTCGTAGTCTCTGCATGAACCGGCGACTGTCTGCGACTGTCACGCCCACAGCTATGTTCGCCCCTCCCCCGCTAACGCCGAATTATGGTTAGTAGAGGCACAGGACTCTTTATTGTTTTGCAGACACTCGTGTCCTTCTGATTTCTTTTCAGATCTCATAATGACCATCCAGACAACTTAAAGTCTTGTTCGCTGTGGAAGATGGGGCGTGCCCAGAGGGCTGTTGGCGCGGTGCCAAGCAGTTCTCCACCAATTGCTGAAGCGAGAAAGTGACAATAACTGGTGAAAAAAGGGCTGGCACCGCGCTAATCCAGGCTTCTGACGCCTCCAGCATCCTTGGCGAACAAGACTCTAATCATTTCGTACATCCCTTCTGATTTCATACCCCTGGTAATCGCTCCTTGGCGCCAAGGCGAGCCAATTCGAAGGCGAAGTCAAAGGTCCTAAAAAAAGAGGGTTGTAGTGTTTCCAGGTTTTTAGGTCCTGATGATTCGATCCTAGTGAGGGAAGAATAGTTCAATTCACATACCCGATCTCACTGAAATGATCTATAGCTTCGTTGAGCATGCCAAATTTGTTGAGCAACTTTACTCCAGCTTCTCCACCTAAGCTCTTGGCCCAAAGTAGTGCTACCTGGAACCGTTCAATTGATATAATCATAGTCTTTCATGTGACAGTTGAATCGGGACGTCTATTGGTTTTGAGTAATTCGTGCTCATAGCACCCCTGATTGGTCGAATACTCATCACAACCAATCACAGGCGTCCTTTACATGCGCTGCACTTGGACCATAGTTGAATGTGAATGTGACTATGTGTAAGATCACAGCACCTGTTTCTGTTCTTGTTCACCACCTTCACTACGAGCAAGGCGATACGCGTCTGTCCACATTTCCTTTTCTCTGTACATATTGATTGCTGCCTAAATAGACCAGTTAGAAAATTCAAAAGTGAGACCATAACAGTGCTAACCTTAATATCACCGGCTTTTAAGTATTCTTCTTCGGCGGAGCGCAAATCTCCGCGTTCTTCATGCTCCATGCCAAGTCTCTTATGAGTATCCTGAAGAATTTCCAGTCATCAGTAAAGTTTTCCGTGATTTCGGAACCTACACAAAATCAATAACCTGCAGATGTTCCCCGTGATACTTTTCAACGAGGCGAATAACATCGTCGTTCCGTTCAGCGTTTTTATACATAAGAACTGCTCTGTTCGACATACCAATAGAAATGTATAACTAAAAGAGTTGGTAACTTACTTTCATGTTTTGGGACGTAATGAGTACTATAATCATG
Organism: Cooperia oncophora; assembly: GCA_036418165.1. Lineage (NCBI taxonomy): Eukaryota > Metazoa > Nematoda > Chromadorea > Rhabditida > Trichostrongylidae > Cooperia > Cooperia oncophora. The sequence goes on from MU931417.1 coordinate 8,230, forward strand.
CCTTCAAAAGCAGGGGGCACATAGCTGGGGGCGGGCGGCTGTTGCCAACGTTATTGTTTGAAGGGTTGCGATAGGCCGTTTGGCCACACCCAACCCCCCCCCCCCTTCCACCAATGACGTGCATCAACGACCCGCCCCCAGCCATCGTCCTCACTGTCTTCGAGAAAAAGCGTACCTGTTCAGCATCAGCATATCTGCCTTGTTGCTCGAGCTCTTCTGCCTTTGCCTCATAGAGAGCGAAGGTTTCTTCTTTGCCAAGGAATTCTTCGGATAACTGAAATTTTATGGTAAAGTGCAATAGTATGCGCGAGTAGTTTGGTTTTGGAATCCTCGTTTCGATTCCCTTCCAGTTCACTGAGTCCTCCTCGTCCTCCTCTTTACCATAGTAGAAAGTAATAGAAGCGCTGTTCGGCTTGGAGGAGGCGTTTTGCGCTTTCGCTAGTTTCTTTGTTGGTTCATGTGAAAGGTGTAAGGCTTGATAATTTGGCACTTGCTCAGAAATAGTAGCAGGGGTGCCATACAATAGGAAAATTACGGAAAAGCGTAGTTTAATGTCGAGAAATCTCCAAAAAGCCTTTGTTCTGCACGGCACTGGACGAGCATTTTTGGACGAGCTTCCCGTTGGCGTCGTCACAGAATTTGCAGATCTTCAAAAGGTGGTCTGGACAAGCTTTGCTGAATACTATTATTGTGCCCCCACCGAGCCGAACTGCGCTGGTTGGGGATGACCATGAGAACGGTGCATTGGTCCAAGTGACTGCTCTCTAGCAATCAGTATGGTAAGCGTCGTTGACTAATCAGAGGCAGCTGGCACGACAAGTCCCTAAGACGAGTAGGATTATTTCGCCCGGTAGGACGGAATTCCACTTTAATGACCAGGCGCTGCGCAGCGCCTTTCCCAGGGAAGGTACCCTATATAAGGCCCGGCCTGAGGATTATTTCGCCCGGTAGGACGGAATTCCACTTTAATGACCAGGCGCTGCGCAGCGCCTTTCCCAGGGAAGGTACCCTTATAAGGCCCCTATCAAGCTCCAACATATTGACACGGATGCCCAAGCTGCTGCGGTGCTGCATGGATATGAGTACATAAGTGCAGCCGTACCTACCGTAGCGGTTATTGGCAAGATGCCTACGGGAACTCGTCCGAAATTGCTTTTGAATCATTAAGAACGAAGGCTTTTCTTCGCAGGTTTTTGACCGTTTCACTTCGTTTTTTCGCCATTTTCCCATTATATAGCACCCTGCTAGCATTTTAGACCGAGTACTAAATTAAGGTGTCGCATGCGTTTAAGCTTTTCAGTTCTGTTATCCTGTGAATTTTTCCCTATCTTTGAACAATCTCGAATGGGGGAAGTGCCTAGTCGTTTGGTACACGGCGCATTCTCCCACTTGGCAAAAATCTGAAATCTCACCCTATAGGCATCTGCCCATCTATTGTTCTTGATATACATAGCAATGGCTTCTTTGTGAAGACTCGCTTCGACATAGAGGCGTTCTGCTCGCTGAATAAATTGACTTCAAATAGGATGGATACAGTACTGCTAGAAATGGAAAAGGGTGTTGGTAAAAGAATAGTACGTCCAGCTCCTCAGTGGTCGCGTAATGTGCTGCAATTCTCCCATAGAAATCGCTGGATGTCTGTGAATCCTGAATAACATCCACAATCTGCACGGCCTTTCCCCATTCCTTCGCTTGTATAGCTGCTTCTGCCGCTTTCACAAGACTGTTCGCCTCTGAATAGTGCTGCCATTACAAAGTGACGTCATCAAAAGGCATAAATCCGCTTAATTACCTAAGAAGTGGTTGATGGAAGCGTCGTGTTGTCCTTCGGATACTAGATGGTCACCCCATTGCTCTTCCAAAGATACCACTTTTTCCGGTGCAGCGAATCGAGCCAGCTGAACAGTAATGAAGTATGAGTGGTGTGTGTGATCTACGGCAATCAATAAGACGCTTTTCCATACCTGAACAGCTTTGTTGAATGCCTTGCCGTTTGTATAGCATTCCAGCGCTTTCTCGAAGTCTTTCATATGCTCATAGAGTTCTCCAGCCTGAAACGCATCAACGAAGTCTCTTGAAAGGGTTCATGCATGATTTAGAGGCAATGGGCACAATGGATGGGGGCGGGCGGTTGCTGTTGATGTCATTGGTGGAAAGGGTGTGAGAGGGCGTTGGCCACACCCCTCTCCATCCTTCCACCAATGACGCTGGCAGCAACCGCCGCCCTCAGCCATCGTACGCACTGCCTTTATGGGACATGGTGGGATAATGGGAGCACGTCCTCTCACCTTGTCATATATCTGAGACTGCATAAGTTGTGAAGCAATGGATGTCATGAGCTGGTGATCGTTGGCGAGTGCTGAATCCGTTAAGGCTGTTTCCAATGCTTGTACAGGTTTCTTCGCCTTCATATAAAGGCTGATGGCACCAGACACATCACCATCAGCGATTTTCAGCTGTGTTAGTTTACTTGTTAGTCAATGGTAATGCAATATTGAATAGAGCTGAGAACTTACTTCAGCTGCTTTGGCGTCTTGTCCCGTGTCAAATAGAGTCCTGTAGTAGTTAGCCTTGAGTTGATCGAATCCAGGGTAGTTCTGAACAATTATAGTGGCTTCTTCTGCCTGTGTATTACATGTTTAGCACAAAATTATAGCTCAGTCTGACGCGCGTAGGCGGCTATCGATCTGCAGACCATGACGCGCTGCAGCCGCGCGCGTAACAATCCGACACGATAAACTTCACAGATCTTACCACAGCCTTAGCTATGTCCAGTGCTTCATCCCATCGTTGTAGCAACTGATACATCTCGATTGCTTCCTCGATGGCGTTCTGAATTACTCTAGTATTGGAGATTCAAAAAGAGGAGGTTTTCTACAGGTGAAATTCACATTTTCCAGGAAGATCTTCTCCGCCTCTTTGAACTTTCGCATCAGTTGTGCAGCATTGGCACGGACTTTCCAATGTTGAGTACCATCGCCACCTAATTCTTTCGCTTTGGCTTCGGCCATTTCCGCGATTCTCTAGAACCAATGGATATGAAGGGAGGTCCAAGGAATGGTTTTCTTATTCCTGTCCCGACTTACAAAAGCAGCTCTAGCTCGGGGATAGTCGTTGAGTGCTGCGAAACATCGCTGAGCAGTGAAGAAGTTACTCTGCTCCAAAGCGATTTGGGCCACCTTGTTCCACATTGAGTATCTGAACGGTAACGAGCGAACCATATGAGCATACCGGAATTCGGAAGACAAAACTACGGAATCCGTTCAAAGCATCGGAATTCGGAAACTGACAGAAAACGGAAAAATACGACTACAATGCAATGAAGGGCAAAATAGGCCCTCAAAGTGAGCCAACTGATTGTGTATGTAATGAGGACCGAAAATTGCTTCGAAACCATGATCGACAGGGGGTTGTATTTGGTCACCGAGGAGTAGACGGGGTCGTATTTGATCTGAGAAAATAATTTTCTATAGTTGATTTTTCTCGTTTCGGGGACGCTATACAGGAGGTCGTATTTGCACGTTGTTGGGAGAGGAGAAGGGGTCGTATTTGCCTTCTGGCCTTCTGTGAGGTATAACTTTTCGTGGTTTTACTTTTCGTGGGTTTTTCCTGTGTCATATGTGCTATATGACCCCCCCCTCCCCACCCCCTCCGCCGCCTCTCCCCGCTCGCAGTAAAATTTTTGGGAAAAACTAGAAAAATTTTAGGGAAATTTTGGAAAAACTGGCAGGAAGTTGGGAAAATCTATGTGGTAGGAACGTTGGGGGATGAGGACGGGAGAGAGGAGGGGTCGTATTTTCCTCGCGGTTTTCCGTTTCACCTGTGCTATATATCCCCCTAGACAGCTCGATTGAGGGAGGGAAGGAGGGGGACATCGTACGGGACTCGAGACCAAAATCCCCCAACCCACATAGATCGTTTACTCTCACAGAAGTATTCGATGATGTGCCCTGGCCAAAATCGAATACTTCTGTGAGAGTAAAACGGTAAAGCTCCGAAGAACTTTGAAAACAGTTGTCTGTGGGATAAGTGGTGCTATTTCCAGGGAGACGGGCAAGAGAATCGTAAATTGCCGCTTCGTCGCGCGCGGCAATGGGTGTGACGTTCCCTTAATTTGCACAACTCTTTCGATTGCGGATTTCACGTAGACAAGGACGTGATAGACACTTATGTCTATTTTGGTCATACATTGTCTATTCTCGACCAATACCACCTAAAATCGTCGTCATTAGCGGCGCGACGTCGCACGCGACGCCCACTGGCACGGTGAACTTACGATTCCCTTGCCACATTCCCCTATTTCCACGCTCAGCCGCTCCTTCGAATTCTCTGCTTGTTAGGCGGATCTACAGAGGGGAGGAGGGTTGGGATGGGACACCTCGCTAGCGGAAAATACCTTCGAAACTTGTTTCAGCTGAAATTGCAGGCTAGTCGAACAACTGGGCGTTTACATCGGACACTGATCCCAATTAGTGCATCTTCAGAACTGGTCAAACCGACGTGTCTGTGTAGGACCCGTCTACTCGACCTGTACGGTCTACTCATGAAAAACAAGTCATAAGTCATAGCGAGGTTACCCAAACCGCTGAACAACTGGTGTCTTGCACCGTTATAGCGACAGTCCTGAAGGCAAT
>MU931418.1:0-12818 GCA_036418165.1 Cooperia oncophora
ACAAGACTCGTCTCGAAAGACGAAAACACCGACTTTCACTTCCCTCTCCAATATTGGTTAAACATCGGTTCGCCCGTAATTGTATAGGAGAGACCGCAACGCAATTTCTACTGGCTCTGCATTCTGAACAAAATTAGTGTGTGCGGTGCACATCCCAAAACGTCGTAACGGCGCAGTTTATCGACGGGGGGCATTTTGCTTTCCATAGATGTGTCGACCCATCTAGGTAGCGTTTTCTTGAGTTGACACGTTTTGGGATGGTGGCTAGACGATCCTGCTCCAGCTTTACAAGCGTTCACAAGTTTTACCAAAGTGAGATTTGCAAACCGGAGCAAGGGAAGCAGTGATAGTACAAAATGCCCCCCGTCGATAAACAGCGCCCGTCGTAACGATGAAACCTTTCTACGGTCCTGGAAAGGGCATGTGAAGTACTTTCTTGTGCAGAATCGGAATCACAGGAATCGGAGAGAAGGATTCCTTGCCTAGACCTAAAGCGAAAGGAGTTCCGTGGTAGGAGAATCTAGAGTCTTGCTCGCTGCGATGATGGGGCGTGTCGAGGGGGAGATGGGTTTGAGGCAACGTCAGTCCGATTTTTTCTTTTGGCGAACGACAGGATATCATATCTCTATCATATCGTACCATATCGCTCAGTCGTTTTCCACCAGATGTTGTCACCTATCCGCTTCAGCGACTGTTGGAGAACTGGCGGCGCGCCAACCCTATCCTCACTGACACTTTCATCTTTCATCCGCAGTGAACAAGGTACTTCGAGCACGGTCACTATTCGGATGACGCTAATCCAGTATTGGTTAAGGGACAAAATGAACCATCTCCTTCAAATTGTAGTGATTTCCAGAATGTCTACTTCTTCTTTTCCAATTGCATAAGGAGTCCTCCTAACAACTAAGGCCGTTATAGACATAAGGCACGATTAATTGGTACCTGGCCTAGAATGGTGGCAGAGGTGCGATATAGTGGGGAAAATTGCGAAAAAGCATAAGTGAAGCGTCAAAAACGCGCAAAAAGCCGTTGTTTGTTCTACATGACTCAAGAAGCAATTACGGACGAGTTTCCGTTGACATCATAAATAGGGTCCAGTATGTGCTCATATATCATATTATACTTCGCAAATGAAGCGACACGAGCATTAGCATCGGTCGGACATTTGTGGGCGGGCGGCGCGGTGGGCGTCCGGGTCGGTATGTTGCAGCTTGATAGGGCGCTATAAGGGCACCTTCCTTGGGAAAGGCACCACGCAGCGCCTGCTCAGGGGCGCCGAATACTGTCCTCCTAGGCAACCCTACACGCTTGGGATTTATCGTGCCACCTACCTTCAGAACCCCTTTTACATTATGCATTTATTATGTTCAGTTTGTATAGTTTTTATTTTGCTATAACAGCTATTTCTTTGATAGCGCCCGATCCGATCGCCCAGAACTCTGATCTAATTTTCGTCTCTGGCCACATGAAATCGCAACAGGGGGAATTCAATTTCCATGAACGTGAACGTTTTTTGCCGACATCGCTTTACAGCCTCAGGGCGACGTGTGCTGTCGTTCCTACTCAAGCATTACGACGTGATCATTTTGGCTAAATTGGCATGTGTACTTTCCGTTCGACTCAGGAAATGCTGGCAAAGATGTTTACGTTGGAATTTAGGCTCTCAGAAACAAAATTGTCCATGACATTCATTTGAGAGCCGTTCCGAAGCGACGAAAGTGCCACTTGTCGTCGTTGTTGTCGACTCTTTGATCACGTCACACGTCACAAAATTTGCCCCGCTTTTCATCTCAACTATTCAAAAGGCCATTACTGGCGGGTTATGGATGGGCTCGTAGTGGATGGGCACGTCGGTGTACGACAACAGCATTTACCACTTGAAGCAATTTAGCCCCAGGCGCTGTTGACGATTTAATGACCTTAAAAAAAACCTTTGGGAACCCTTTGGTTCATCTGTGCATCCAGAGCCAACAATTTTTCTTCCATATAATCATTACTCTTCTCTCTAACCATCCATTATCCTTAGGATTCGCCTGCCAACCCCTACCTCTCTCAAGACGAATCGACTAGTTTTCTCAGAGGATAAACTGTTTTCACTTTCCGAAAACTCTACAGTACTCTAATTTGAGGTCATGCTCAAACTCTTACTCTACTTTGAGCTCACGATTGAAATTTCTGGACCTTTCGTCACTTTTTCTTGCGTTTATTGTCGCACAAACGGAAGGTCGCGTCATGGAAGGAAGGGAATCAGGCGCAGTTTGGCTTGGTGGGGCACCGAATGGTACCAAGAGAAGCCTGCACAGGTTACGTGTAAGCTCTTGTAACCCAATAGGCTCAGTAGTATCATTTCGTGGATACATGATAGTTCACAGTCTCAGGTTTCACAAGAACCAGAAATGTAAAATGCCCCCCTTCCCCCGTCGCCGAACTGTACCAACCCGAACTACTACCTTTCCCACCATTGACTAAGCTTCCCTGTGCCGGTAGAGCATGGGGAAATAGAAGGGCAGCAGACTGCTGGTGGAGAGTATGGCGCGATAGGAGGGAGGCCAGCTGTCTGCTACCCTCCTATCGCGCCCTTCCTCTCCCGCTCGCTTGTAACTCTGGCAGACGATAGATCGATATCTATACTTTCCCAGTCGCTGACGTTGCCAGACGTTCGAATCGCTAGTGGACGCTGCCGCAAAGTATGAACGCAGCCTGCCACACAACAACGTAACAACTTCAAAGAGAGTAAGTCCGGCCTCTCAGACAAGTTCGTTAGCAATTTACCGAGCCTGGGAGATGAAGGGCTCGATTGGCCCGCTGACCCAACCGCACCGCGTCTCGACCTCGCGCTGCGGAAGCTGGCACCATGAGGTCCACCCATGGAACGAGCGCGTGGTAAGCGGGCCGCTTGCCACCACGCCTCTACATCAGCTTTGATATTCTTGAAGATCATTTGAAAAGTCAGCTCCTATGCACCATGTGCTAAAAAAGCGTAAAAATCCAAAAATTCTGGGAAAGTTTTTGGTCAAACTGTTGCCCCCAAGCTTAAGGCACAGTAAAAAATTCGCGTGTTGATCGTTGTTCATCAAAATTTGGCCCTCAGTCATATTTGCCTGTTCAGATTTACCAGTTTACAACTATTTTTATTTGCCTGTCTTCCACAATCAGTCGTTTGTGCTTATCGGCTCTCATTGCTGCCACTAGCTATTACGTGCAATTACGTGTAATGTCTTTTTCATCTTTTCCCCGTCTGGAAATCAAAAGGCTTTCAAGGCCAATTTTCTGCACTGCACGTAGTAGAGCAACCTTTCGTTGCATTGCATACTGAACCATAGACAATACTCCCTTCGCTACCTGTTCTTCTTCTTTTTCTTCTCCACTTATTCTGAAGAGTTCGGTCTACTCTGTAGCGAGATTCGCTCTCTGGAATGCGACGGCTTATTTTCCAGGTTGACTTCCTTGGGCACCGAAAGCTTCAAATCTGCGCGCTACGTTTCGAATCAGTCTTGCCTCATAGCGTTGTTCAAGCTTCTTAAGCTGTGATACAGGTATCCGCTCTGAGAGGACTGTGTGCGCCATAGCATTCGGATATTTTAACTTCTTCAATACTTCACTGCCCCCAATTTCTCGAAATATGGATTCGCAATGCTAGTTTGAACTTCCTGAGCACCGATACAATCACGCCAGTTTACGAACGCACCTGTTTACGGTCGTGTTCCATCTTATGCGGAAACGTCACGAAGCGGACTGTCTGCCCATCTCGCAGGGACAGGGAAGTATAGAGCATCCGATCTCTGCTAGCGCAGCGACCCGGCATTAGAGAGCAGTTAGGAAGTGAGGTTGGCAGTCGCCTGGATCGGGCTACCGGTTTAATTTGTGGCGTAGTTGCAGTCGCACTGTACAACTGCGTAAAACCATAGAAATTATCAATTTAGGTTGTTGTTGGAGATGGTACGATGCACTTCACATCGTCGCCCTATCTCACGTCATCCTAACTGTAGACTGTTGCTCCCTCCAACAGTCCCCAGTACACTAAGGGCAGTCTGCTTCCACCTCCTATTTCCCTTGGCTCTCTTATCTAAACTCTAGTGAGATGTCGTGGTCGCTGGCCGAGCGTCATAGACGCTAACATATGGATACTTCTGTATTAGCCTTCCGAAACGCTATGTCGTGGCGGACGCTGGTGGACGCTGCCAGAAAGTATGGGCGCAGCCCAAACGCGCGATTACGCTGTTTTTAACAGCACCTCAAGGAGTCGTATATGATTGCTGGGGAAACGGGCCGTATTTCTTATAAAATTCTGATATTAATTGATAGGGAATCCCGGAATATTTCCGCCTCGGGGACAGTTAGGCGTCCGTACTTCGTCGGCGAGTATATGGGGAGGGCGAGGGGTCGCGTCGAGGGGCGTATTAAAAAATCTCAATCCATTGCGCTGTGCCTTGATCCTTTCATAATCTCCTTGCACAGAATGGCGAGATCTGCAGTTGTGATATACTGCTGTATTCGCGGCTTGAAGGTACTCGATAAGAACGACAGAAGTGTGCCATGCTTAGCGAGCTCCGCCCCGGATGTCGATCGCTACCCCTATCGAAGAGAGCCTTGAAAGTGGCTCAATAAGTCACAGATTTTGCGCAGCTCAAGACAGCAACGTACTTCTCCTTTCTGGGATAACTGGATCTTATCATTGTCACTGAAAGCGCTGACACTAACATGGCTTGAAATCAGCATTTCCCAGCTGGTTACGGTAGGGAGGATAAAGGATGAAGCTCTCCCCATGGATTTTTGGATTCTGCACGTATGCCACTTCCACAAACATAGTGACTTGTTGAAAGTGATATGGCCCACAGAATGATTTGCGGGAGCCAGGCGACAACCAAACGGTGTTTTTTCTCTTCCCAGGCACATCTGGTACCAATTTCACACTAGAAGGCTTGGTTCATTTGGGCAGGAGCCGATCTGGTGCTTGAATGCCGGAAAAGGATCGTATTCGACTGGTCTATGGGAAGATGTTCAGGGTTTTGATGAAACTTCTAGGAATTCCTCGAAATTGTTATCTTCCCTCCACTTTTATTGAACTTTTGAAGCTTTCATTTTTCAATTTTTATTTTTATCTAATCTTATTTTCTACTGGGAGTAGAGGGGAGTGGAAGAACTCGTCGCTGCACGTCATGTTGGGGTCTGTCATGTTTAAAGTCATATGCACGTCAGTTTTTTCGGCGCCATGGCTCAAGCCGATCGCTCAATGATCATCTTCAAAAACTATTTTTTTCGAGTAACACATGAAGCCAGTTGTCAGTAGCTTTGAACAGCGTAATCAATATAATTGTTGCGTTAAAATTACAAGCGTCACAATTGCCTATTCCGTTTGTTTTTGCCTTCCGCTTAATTTGGCCATTATTGTTGGAAATATTGCCTGCTTCCTGCAATCATCCGTAACATTAGCTCGGATCAACTTCTAGTTCAAATACTCTTGAGTTAACAGCAGTTATGTAATAGCGATATGACATGTGCTTCAGGTTGTCAGTGTAGTCGTCAAGCCCATCAATCACTGCATGCCAATTGCTTTCTCATTTGTCCAAAGGAATCGGTCATTGGTTTCAGTTTACTTCATTAATACATATAACTTTTACTCTTATCTGCTTGCTTACTTACAGAGGGGCACGTCGCACACTGGGGAAATCCTCAGTGTGGGTCGAATTTGGTGGCTGGAGGAAGGACGTATTCAGCCTTAGAAAGAATTTTTTACAGCTTATCTTCCTTTTTCACTCGTGCTATCCACAACCTTGGGAGACTCCCACGGGGTAGGAGGCACGAGTGTGGTTACAAGAAACTGTTTACCTCCGTGAATTATTGGCGATTCTCCTGTTCCAATGTTGCCTTATTCGCCTCCTGGTTACGGCTGCAGTTAAAGTTTCATATAGGAAGTGAGTTCGTACCAGAAGAAGATGTCCGCTATCAGAGAGGGTTAGGAATTAAAGGCAGTTGGCACGATAAATTCCTCAAGACGACTAGCATCAATACTCCTGGCAGGATGATCATTTCCCGCGACTGCCAGGCGCTTGCATAGCGGGAAGGGTTGCCCTATAAGGGTCCCGGATCAAGCCACAACATTCCGACCCAAAACCCCGCCGCAAATGGCCCACTGTTTCCTGGGAGCGGCTCTCGATTTATTTGCCAAGCCCAATTATGAAGCGAAAGGAATGGTATGAAGCGGCCGTGATGCTGCCTCTGCATACATGAGTAACACAGCAAGCGTATCCTTCGGATAGCGGTAGCAGGTGATTGGCAAGATGCGTACGGGAAACTCGTCCGAAATCGATTTACAAGTCACTGAGAACGGAGGCTTTTTCTTCGCGGATTTTGACCGTTTCACTCCGTTCTTTCGCCATTTCCCCACTATACAGCGCCCTACTAGCATTTTAGGCTAAGTAGGAAACCATCGTGCCAACTGCCTTCAATGCCCAGCATATCGCAACGTCATAGGAAGCTGAACTCGGATCCCACTCGCAAAAAGATTGATTTTTTCAATCTGTCCATGGAAGTTTGGTTTCGCAGAGCTCTGCTAGCACTCACATTATTAATCTATCCTTCCTATTCGTATTCCCTCAACATTCCTGAACACTGCATTCTCTAAAGAAGCGAGAAATTGCCCACTTGAGCCCCTACTTGCTCCCTGATGGTGAGGAGAAAGAAGGAATGGTATTTGACCTCATAGAAAACGTATTTGACTGTTTATCTCCAATTTTGAACTTGGGGCTAGGATAATGCTACCAATTGTAGTTGGCGCGAGCGGTCTCTCTGCCCTCCCCCAGCCCTTCACCCTGTTGATGGAAGTAGGTTGGTGTTCATCGAACTTCGTTACCACCTCCCAGATTACCACTAACTCTTTATCTTTCCTTCTCGTTTAATTCTTGTGATCGTTGAAATAAAAAATAGCCGATCAAAAATCTTCCACTTTGGGTAAAAAATGTGATAGTTGGGTTGATCTAGTCCCTCTACATGCTCCACAAATCTCATCCCTATATCGTCCTAATGGCATTAGAAGGGGTTCAATTGCCCTCAAGAGTGTGTGTCAAACAGCTCACGATGATTATATGGGCGGAGACAGTGGACCGCTGTTTCTCCCTAACTACGTCTCTCCTTTTGAGTCCGTACGCAAGACAAGCGGGATAAGGAAGATGTAGGAAGACAGGCTGGCTAACTGCCATCATTCATACACTCAACGTGGTTCACGCCTTCGAATCAAGCAGTGGCCATATATTTCTTTTCCTCTCCTGTATAATTATCACAGAGTATATGCTTGAAGGTCTCTATAGCCTAAGCGCCATGGCATGCGTTTTGCCTACATTCCGCTCCAAGGAACCCTTTTATAGACTAGTAATCAAACGTGCTTTCGTTCCATTCACTAGCTTGTTGTTGCTCATCTTTTCCACTCAAAATGATAAGAGAATCGATTCACTACTAAAGCCTCTTTTGTACACACTTTCTTCATCTCCCTAAGAATACCTCTACCACCCCTACAAGAAGCGAAATTGGACCGGTAGTTAAATGTGCTGCGGAGCAGTTCTGCACATCAGGGGATCCAGTCCCACCCGTGTCTACTGGCCCTGCATTTCGTAAAGATTGTTCACCTGTTGGCTAAAGAGGGTAAATCCCATTCATCTGGTTGGCTAAAGAGGTAAAATCCCGAACTAGTAATTTGACTGCTTCTTTTCTGCAACCTGAGCCGCATCTTTACCGAGATTTGTCTTGTAGGGGGGGCAGATTTGGTGGCTAGAAATCGGTGACAGAAAGACTCGGGCCCGAACACCAATGCCACAACTGCATAACGTGGGAAGAGTGACTGATGATAGACTCAGCCCCAGAATTCCAATGATGTAGCAGCCTCTACGGGCATAACTCTAATAAACCTTGCAAGCGGGGCTTCTAATAAACGTTACAAGAGGGGCTATGTGCGCAAATGCCGCAGTGGGGCCAAAATCATAACATGGCAACGGCGTTGCGCTTCGACGTTATCTCCCAGGTCGACTCGTACTGCTGTACTGCGACTGGGAAGTAACGCTCCACCCTCAATTCACGCACGTGGGCGTATGCAGTGCTTGTTCAGGAGTATTTGAGGCCTCTGGCAAAATGGCCTAATCCACTTCCAACAACCCACAGTATTCAGGAGGAACTGGGCCAAATTCTCATTCCAAAGCGCTGAGGAGCATAAAGGCAAACTACTCCTGGAACCCTTTCAATCACATCAACAAGACGAGCCGCCCAGGCATCTAACGTAAAATACTACGATTCCAGGTTGATGCCAAGGGCGGCACGTCAGACTGGCAGCCAGCTACAAACTGTCGGCGCCAGTTCGCGACGGGGGAGGGGGCAGGCCACACCTTCGCTGCTTCACTACTTCCACTTTACAAAACTATTTTTGATGGAACCTGTCACAATGGGAAGTAGCAAAAGTGCGACCCCCCCCCCGCCGCCGTACTGCCCCGTTGCTTCTTTTTGGCATTGAACGAAAAACTTCGTGTCTTCCGCAGAGCTTGTTTCCCAAGGCGCCTCAAAAGGTCCCTGCTCGAGGTTATGATCCAAGCACCTTCTTCAGTGGAAGATTGCAGAACAAAGTCGCTCCTCTTATAGCTTTTCTTCAAGGGAAGAGTTCAATCTAGGCCTTCTCCAGAGCGGCTTGCCCCGACAAATACAGATGACATAGCCTGAAAAACGAACCAAAATGTCAATAGGCTCCGAGATTCGTCCGTCTGCCCATTTCCGCCATTATTCACGTCACAATCTAATTTTTCAACAAGATAATGCCGCTGTGCTCTCTTTGCCTAGCCTACCAGCGCTCAGCTATAGCCTTATTCTATCAATGTTACCTACTGGGACCCTTGTTCTGGTTTTACACTCGAGGTATCTCTAGAGTTTCTCTGTGCAGTTATCACCAACGGCTCCCTCGAGCTCTAGCAATAAGCAAGTAGTCATTAGCAATAAGCAAGTAGTAGCTTTTTTGAGAAGAAAAAAACCACGACGCGATAGCAACAAAAATCTATATTTTTACTGCTGTTCATTTTATTTCTTCCTGGACGACCTGGTCTTTTCATCCTCTCCCCGAATCGAAATGGGCAAATTTGCATCCCAATTCGTATAGAGCGAGAACCCATTACCTTCCAGTTTCCACTTGTTGTCAATGGCTTTCAGCAGTAGTTATTTTCTTCAGAATGGCCTCTAAAAAAAGCGCCTCCAAGGCCTACACATGTACTTTGGCCCGGCTCGTGGGGCTTATGTTCTTTCGTTCTTTTATAAAGTTTCAGTAGTACTGCGCAGTAGCAGCCTGAAGCCACGGAAACAAACCACTCTACAAAAATCAACCTTTTTGGGGTGCGCCACGCACTCGAATTCCTTGCAGTCCCACTTGATTGCAATCGGCCAGCATATACGGTAACCAGTTGACCTGCATAACCATTTGTGGATCCTCCCGCCCAGGCAAGGCCAGCTATCTACACTGCCAGGACTGCAAGTTGGGAAAAGACTTGTGTGGGAAAATAATAGTTTTGACTTGGCTAGCCATTGCTAGGCCACTGAAGCATCTTGAAGAGATCGATGGCAAGAGGCTCATCCCTTGAGCTTCTTACCGTAACGTGCTGAGAAAAGCCGATTTTACGACAGCGTTTTGATTCACACCGATAAGCTTGGTACGTTCAGCAGATCCTGGAGTAGAGGAAGGTCCGGTCGGCCTGAGCAGCTCTAGATTCAGGACTTGGTTCCTTAACTATAAGCTAAGCTAACCCTCCACTTCTCACCACCCTATTTCCACCTCAGCTTCCCTCAGAAGAATGAATTAAATCCCAAAGGAGACTCAGCGGGGGGAACTCCCCACCCTTTCTGTTCCCACTGCTCTTTCAGCAATGTTCGGCTATTGCTCAAACGTATCCAAGATTAAACAATAACCCCTTCATTAATCAGGCCCATGGGAAGCCAATTAGGTGGCCAGAAAAATTGCTCTGAATAACGTAGACCCTTGAGAGATTCCTGGGATTCTGGGAACATTGCGCTCTTCAGGGCAATTTCAAGCGGAAGCGCACATTTCTTTGCCTCTGGGATCTTCGTCACCACGGTCTCAGGGTCTTTAAACGGCGACTCTTCGTTTTCCATCATTCTCCCTTTATTTTTTGTTTCTTTCTTTCTTTCCTTGCTCTTTTTCTTATGCTTAGACGAACACGAAAGTGCTCCTCAACTTTCGCAGCGAAGGAGTTTTTGGTAACAAGTAATTTAACACCACATAACTCGACTTGCTTCTTTCGAGGCACGCAGTAAACCCAAAAATCTGCAATTTTGCGCTTCTTAAAACTACAGACTCTCGAGTGCACTATGTGCCTCTTGGAAAGTTAGCCTTTAAGTTTGCATTTAGAGAAGCCTGCGTTCATTAGGGCAATCAGGTTCCAACGCGAGTGAACCTATCATTATCTGAGAAGGATTGGAAACCTGGAAGTTGCGGGAGGTGGCTCTTTCAGTACTTACAGTCGCCACCCGTGAGGGTCAGTCAGGGCGTGTCAGCGGGGCGGGTGTTGTGCGTGGCGCAAAACGCACACCCCGCTGACACTTTGGTCCTTTTCCCACCACTTCTTGAACACCTGATCTATAAGTATCGATGGGAAATGGTCCGGAACTGCGTCAAATCCCACGCCCCTCTAACCTGCCTCGATTGGCCTTGGTGGTAATGACTATAGCTCCACCCTCTTTGAGACTGCGTGCTATTAAGGACCTCAATCGTATGCTGGCCCCTTCCGAAGCGCATCACGCGGCTGGGTTCGGAGCGGCGCTCGTCTGTTCTCTTCCAGTTGTTGAAGAGGCTAAGCGATAGAAATCGGTGGAGAATGGCTGGCGCCATGCAGAGGGACACGCCCCAGCCGTTGCAGCGGACAAGACTGTAGCGTCTTTTTGACGTCCCGTAATCTCGCCTATTCTCACACATCATTTTATTCCTTGTTGTCACAACCATTACCTCCCTTACTTGTTCGTAACCTCTGCAGAATTGGCATCTCACGTAGAGAGTGTGGGAACTAATTACAGAGGCTTGATTAATTCTACGAATCCTGTACTGGACATGCGCGAAACACACAAGCTCGGTAATGTCACAAAAGCTCGGAGATATGACAGAACCATAAAGTTTTCTCGCCCTTCAAACCGTGTATCATAGTCTTATATAGATTTCTCCCCCTTTTGTCGAATGATGGACTATTCATCTGCAGCTGCAGTTTTAGAACATTGTTACAACAAGCCTGAGTATTGCCGAGTGTGCTGAGCACTGTGAAGTGAATCAATGCAGACGCGCCTGAAAGTGAAGTGCCTGCCCATATTAGCGTTAGAAATAACATGCACTATTTGCTAAAGGAGAGGATTTGTGGCCTTCAACTCTTAAGCAGAAGGTGCATTTTTACTGTGGCCGGGGGGTTTTTTAATAAAACAAGAGCGAGACAATAAGACAGAAAAGTGTATATTAGCATACTAGGGAATCAGTAAAATCTCCCAATTCACCAATGATCCACCCATTGCCCCGAGGGCCTTTGGACCGCTGGTACTTTCATTTTCCAATAAGTCATAAATTGCTATGTCTTCGCTAAATTTCGATCAAATAAATACATTGTAGGCGTCCTGCTTGTTGGCACGAGGCTACCCACAAACTGAATAGAACAGGTGAATCGCATGGCTCTTATGACCGGACGTCGAATGGGCGTACTTGAACTCCAGTGTTCAGTGCACTTGTTTACGATAGGTGGTCCCAGCCACTGAGTGCTTACAATACAGTTACTCGGGGTCTGGTACTATGACGAGCAACGGTGGCCTTCTTGTAGTTGTGTGGTAGCATCCATTTGTCGATCTGAATGCCGAGGAACAGGCAATATGCACCGACAGTGACGGATTTGTTCTCTGTATAGAGCCGCTTGAAAGCCACAGTGTGGGAATCCTTTGCTATGATGATCATCCACTTGCGCCCACGTAACTCTTCATGGTAGAACTCGGGCGGCTTCTCATCTGCATTCATACAAAATTGACGATTGTGAGTTTCGGCTCGAGGTCCGAGACCACCCATATTTCATCTAGGGCCGGGGTGCGTTTTCACAGTTGTGAGTGACATCTCATGCTGAGAACATTACTGCTAGAGGTATAGAATCGGTACTGCGTTCGTGCTTCTATAAGAAAATTAGGTACCCATGCGCCACCCTCTTGACCATCCTCAGTTTATCGGACATAACTCGGGCAGCAGTTGCAGCTGGGATGTCAGACTCGCGGGGAAGCTCGACAAGGGTCCAGGCTCTGTGATCAGATATTCAGTGCCTGACTTCATCCACCCGTTTTTCTTGTGCAGGATGAATATTATGGGACCATCCACGACAACAAATTTTTTCCTTTCTTCCTTGTACGGGCTCCTGAACCAAATCTTCCACCGTGTATTTCGAGAACACCCTTACACACAACTATGGTCCGGCGCAGGTCAAATTTGAGCAGCGCACTTTCCTCTTATGACGTCTGATTTGAAAAACCGGCGCCGATTTTCACCACTCGGGCTTCTTTCAATTTCTCGAGAACTTCTTCTGGGCTAGGTTCGCCAAATTTCACAGATACACAGCTTAAGGTACTAGCTTCCAAATGGTATAGTAGCCCGCTGCTCTATCCCCTTTGCTTTTCTGCCATTCCTCTATATGTAGCGGCCAGTTTGAATGGGATGACCTAATAGTATTGCACCACCCTCGTTGACATGGCGGTCCTTACAGAAGAATTGGGCACAATGAGTATGGTTCAATGGTGAACCTCGCTTATCTGTCACCAGTCGGAAC
>MU931419.1:0-19331 GCA_036418165.1 Cooperia oncophora
TTATACAGGGGATTAGCTGTTGTCCACCGCTTGGCACAAGCGATCACTGTGTCATAAAATTTCGCTTAGCTGTTAGCGGGTCACCAAATAAATTGATATGGCGTAGAGATTACAGAAGAGCTGACTTTGAAGCAATGAGGGCATATCTGAGTAAAGTTGACTGGTATGGGTCATTCAATAATGTTAACGGAGTAAATGAAAAATATAACATGTTCGTTTCGATCCTACGTCATGCAATGGACCTGTATATACCTTATAGGTTAGTAGTGCAGAATAGGTACCATGAACTACCCGATTATTTGGGACGTATGCAGAAAACTAGGGAAAGTCTGTGGAAGAAAGCAGTTAGATCCCAATCGTTAAATGATTGGAAGAGTTACCACGCATTTAGTAGAACTTGGTCAAAGAAACTAAACAAATTTAATGCCTACATGGAAAAGGTAAAATTAACTAAAGGTGGGTTGAAAGCTTTATATTCTCTTCTTAGAATCAGGCTCTCGGACAAACGAAAAATAGGCATTCTTCTGGGACCGGACTCCAAAAGGGCAATCTTGGAAAGAGATAAAGCTGAGTTGTTAGCTGATACGTTTGAAAAGTACTTTGTTACACGGCCTCATTCCGCTCAAGATGTTCAGCTTCCGGGAGTTAATGTTAATCCCTCTGCTCCATGGTTTTATAAAGACTCGATCGTGGACATTCTGAATAAATGGTCATCCGCCTCTAGTGTAAATTGTGAAAATATACCTTTTATTGTTGTTAAAAATTGCATTTTCGAAATCTGTGGGCCTCTTGAATTTCTTTTCAATTTGAGTCTGATGCGTGGACAAGTTCCGTGTTTATGGAAACACTCCATTGTTCTGCCCATTCCCAAAAAAGCGCCTTTCTCTAGCCCGGATAATTATAGACCGGTCAGTCTTACCTCTATATTTGCGCGAGTGTTTGAAAAGGTTATTAAAAAGTACTTGATCGGCCACATCGAGGATAACTGCATTATCTCCAACTCGCATCACGGGTTTTCTAAGGGCAAGTCAATCGAAACATCAATGTTGGATTGCTTGAATGATTGGTCTAAAGCGTTAGATGAAAAGAAAAACGTTGATGTGGTTTATTTTGATTTTAGCAAGGCATTTGACAGGTTGCCACATGACGTTCTCATCCGTAAACTAAACCATTATGGAGTCTCCCCCTTAGTGGTCAATTGGATTAAGAACTTTCTTGAATATAGGACATTTCAAGTTCAGGTGGGGGAAGCTGTTTCTAAAGTGCGGTGGGCTTGCAGTGGAGTACCACAGGGAGGGGTCCTCTCTCCAGTATTATTCAACATTTTCACTGCTGATCTTCCTCATCTGCTTCAAGGTCTTGGAGTTACCTGTAACATCTATGCCGATGATATCAAAATTTACAAGGTTGTTACGGACTCAGAATGTGACCCGTCACTTCAGCTCGCAATAGACAGGATTGTAATTTGGGTCTGACAGCAACGGGCCTTCTCTGTCATCCTGGAAAATAAACACAAGCCTATCAGCGTTTGTGTGGGCGGCTTCACACCGCGGGGCCACGCGAAACGCACAGGTACTCCTGGCCGAATAAAGCTTGGCGCTGAAGACGTGGCGTAAGTTTAGGTGATCATCGGATTCCACTATGAGCAGTAAAGCTAAGTTCAGAAGAGCACTTAAAATATGTGGTTAACAGGTAATGCCGAGAAACGTTGTCAACTTATTCATAGGCCCGCATACGGAACAAAGGATCCACGGCCCTTTTGTTACGATTCGCTATTATAGCTTTAAGCGTTTCGGCCTTATCGCCTGGGAATCGTGGGAGTCAACACGGTATTTAACCCCCTACACCGAAAAATAGAATATCAATCGGCGCTGGAATCTGTTAGTAACAACTTTACTGGCGTAAGAGCTAGATGCTTAGATGTACGGGCTAAAACTACCTGAATTATACGCTAGAGGTTTGTTAGAATTACGACGTACGGGGGGCTAAGAATCTCTCGGCTCGGAGTGGAGGAGGAATACGAGATATGATTTAACTGATGGCTTACAATATTATTAAGATGCTTACACAGGGACAGGTTCCGTTCAGGTGGCGGTGCCCACGCTGTTTTCGAAAAAACGGTTTATTGCACGCTTTGTAGGGCCTTGTCGGGCCATGAACGGCGATAAAAGTGGGCGCTTTCGTTTTTGGCTGTGGGCGGCTGACCAGGAATAGCGCAAACAAAGGAGCGAAGGTACGTCTATAGTAGGCCCCTGAGGGGACGTTAAGCCGCTATACTGGCGGCCAACAATGGCGCCGACGTCGAAAATAAGTGCTGGAAAAATCGTTGAGATAAAGGACCATCGACTACCCTTATATATCGAAGTTGCTAGCCACCTAAACAGTTTTTTTCGATTTTTTGGCGTTGGTGGGACGCATTTGTGTCGGCGAGTTTGTGACCGGGAGTATTCGTCTACCTCTTCGTAGAAGACGATGATAGTAACGACGAACGTAGGCAGGCCCGCGCCGGGCAGGCGACAGCAAAGCCTTGTGGCAGATGCCTGCCGCTCCCGTTTCCTCTTTGCATGGAATTTTCATCGCATGTTACTTTTATCTTTTGGATATTAATGAAATAGGGGGTCCCTATGGCGAGGCACTGTAGACTTCTATGGAAAGACTGTCGGGCACAACCCAACGCACACACCCAAAAAAGTCGAAAAAGAAGATTTTTATGCTGAAAAGATTGTTTACAGGGTAAAGCGATGGCCGGCGAATGCAATGATTTTGGGGTTCACAGCTCTATCTCTTGCGTGCGCGGCACCATAAACTTGGCGGTGCCTGGGTAGCGGTTTACATATACTTTATTTATTTAGTTATTTTATATTAATTTATTTTTTAATATATTATTTTAATTGGTGTAGCAAACGAATTCATTGGGTGAAGCATGTCACTCCATATTAGCGATAAATGGCACCGTGGCTACAAATAAGTTCCATATTCGTGATTCGGGCATGGTCTGACCTATAAAGGTCAACTTTCAATTACGGTCTTGCTTAATGGTATGTAAAACCTGTAATAATTGAATAGCACTGATTCATGGAGTGTTCCCATTTGAAATGTGCCCATAAATGGCAGTTATCGAAACGCACTACGGTCAAGCACAGGCATATTGAACGCGATGAAACAGCAAAACATCAAAAAATGCAAAAGACTGCGCTTGACTTGCCGAGGGGCAAGTCGAACCCATCCAAGCCGTGGTCGACGCCAAACTGTCCGCTTAAGACTCTCTTTCGCCGGCCTAGGTCTGGCACTAAAGGCCATGCCGCTCCTCGTTGCTCAAACATTCCTGCCGATCGTTGAATGAAAACGCATGTCCATTGAAGGCCGTTTCTCTGTGTCTGATCACTTGTGCCACAAGTAAGACGCCCACCACCCGCCGACTACTTTTCTCTTCGAATCCCGATAGTACGCGGTTTATCAAGGGTACGCCTCCAGTCAGGCAAGTGGTGCAAAGTTTCAAGGCGGTTTATCAAAAAAATAAGAGCGCTCGTTAGAGGCCTGGCAAAACACTCAGTTCTCATAGGTTTCTTTTTCCGCCTCGTAACGTTTTTCTGGCGTTTCGCCTTTGAAGTCGTCATCAAGCGCAAAAATTAACCGCCGCAGCTTTATGGTTTACATGGCATATGCCTAATCAGAGTGCAAAAACCGTTTTCGGAAAAAAAGGGGCGGGTCACTGTCCCTGTAACGGACCCGGCCTGGTTTAGAGAATTGGACGTTGAAGCAGTTTTCCAAGTACTGTCTACTACAGTACAAGGGGAGGGAGTATCAGAATCTTAGTGCCCGCACGTGTTGCTAGCACTCCAGTTACAAAGGTCAGGTATTTAAGTATATAGAGATTGTACCAACTTCAATTCGCTCTTACGTTCGAATGTGTTCCCTTTGAAGTATGCTACTTTCAAGAGGCGGGTCGGTGATTTCATTTGAGGAGTTGTAGTTTCTGTCTGCATATTGGGAGCCTAAAGCACATAAGCGTTTTTACTCTTGAGCTTTTACTTTGTTTCTGTGTTGTCTTTTTTTTTATCCCTGTTGCCTTTAGATTGTCTCTGTTATTATGTTCTATAGTGCTATTGCAGGTCAATAAACTACAATAAATACTGGAGGCGTAGCTGAAGGGAGGGGAATTCTCGGCTGCGCCTGCCTATCTCCTCCCTAAGAAGGCTTAGAGCGCAGACGACCAGAGTCGCCGAGGGACAGCCCTGCAGAGAAGGCACAATTTCTAAGTCTAAGCCTCGATAACGGGAAAGAATTATGAAAGCGCTGGGCAAGTGTGACGCTGCCTGCCGCCATACCCAACACTACGTAAGTGCCAAAATATAATCGCATGTTCGCACTTAAATCGCCACACGCCTTTCAAACCGAAATCGTCCTTTTTCAGAACCAATTCCGTCCTATTTCAAACCGTGGGGATCGGAAATTCACCCTCACTCTTCATCAAGAACCACACTTATTAGGGCGGGCAATTCATCAACCAGATCACGCCAGACATCACTGCGAGCCCCGCCCCGACGATCCATGCCTGGAGCCGCGCCTACTTGTCAGCGCGACGATAGGTTCTCACCAATCTTCGTTTCAGCATAACCTTCTGCTTTTGCCCTGTTTGCCCACAAACGCCCGCGCTTAACTGAAAGCCCACCCGTGCATTTCAGCACATTGGCTCGGGACTCGTGGGTGAGCGCGCCGGCCCATTCTCTAAAAGGGTTTGTGGCACTGCCTAGACTCGACCACGGCCCAGCTGGCTGCTTCTGCGACATTTCGTGCATGGTTTTTTCGACAAAATACATTTTTGGACAATTTAGGGGCGTTGAAGGCCCCGCCGACTTTGTGAGATTGCTCCGCGCCACTTTGAATAAGCCGGTCCGCCTCACGCGCTTCTTTCAAGGAAATTGTGTCAGGAGTCTGGGGCAGTATCACAGAGACTTGGCTTGCATGTTAGTGGGTCTCGTACGTTCCACTCGGAGCAATAAAATCGGCGGCAAAGGTTGATATCCGAATTGGATCAGCAATACCCTAACATGCAAGCCAAGTCTCTATACTGCCGATCTGCACCATTTTTGAAAAGTGGGCGGAGCATCTCACAGTGGGCGGGGCTTCACGCAGCAACCCTAAAATGCAAAAATTTTGAAAAAACATCGAAATTCCGCGAAAAGCCAGTGGGCGTGGTCAGCCTAGAGTGCCAAACCCTTTAGAGAATGGGCGGAGTCGGCCATGTGTGAATGCACGGTGGTTTCCAGTCAAAGTGTTTGTGGGAAACAGCAAAAGCAGAAGTTATGAAACAAGATTTGAGAATCTATGTCCGCGCTGACAAGTGGGCGTGGCCGTCGGGGCGGGGCTCGCAGTGATGTCTGGCGTGATCTGGTTGATGAGTTGCCCGCCCTAATAAGTGTGGTTCTTGATGAAGAGTGAGGGTGAATTTGGTTTGAAAAGGACGAATTTGGTTTGAAAAAGGACGAATTTGGTTTGAAAAAGGACGAATTTGGTTTGAAAAAGGGCGAATTTAAAGTGAAAATGGTATATATAACTTATCGACCACTGGATTTTGTTGAAAGCCGTCGAGTAAGCGGTATGAGATGTTGGTGCACAACACATTGACCCAACGCCTTGTTCCGCGTCGGGTGAACCACGTGGGAGCTGGTTTGACCGCTACATTCCTCAGAAGCGCTGTGCTCTGTACTTTATGTTACTCGGGTGAAACGACTATGTTGGTGGTAGTACGCCACTTGTTTTGCTCCAGCGGCATTCCCTTAACGACTTCGGCCGTTCTCGACGTTAGAGACGGAGGGGGCACAAGTTAGGGGTCTCACATTCACGCGAACTGCGTCAGTGAAGTGCTCGGGTCGCACTTGTGCGCATTCTCAGTGCAGGTTTACACACTTGTCTATCGATCGGGTGCTCGAGGGGTATTTTTATTTTAGTCTCTTCTATCATCGCTAAAACTGGTTTTATGGAGCAGACATTCTTGTGTTGATACCCTGACAGTATTTCATTATCTGATTTGGGTGCGGCCGGCATCAAGATGGAGCGGGAATTTACAATAAATTCATAAGCGAACGGAACCTAGTTGAGAGCGTTGCTCATACTTTCGAGTTCCATCCTATATCTTACTTGTATTTCGTGAATATTTCGGTCAATATGTCGTAAGGTTTTTGGATGTAAGACAATCTTTTGATCGCTGAATAACTTCAAGCATTGCTGTGTGTCCTCACATTGAGAACGGTTTTTTGCTTTTTTCCCCCACAAAATTTTCCATATTTAATGTTAAACTCGTGAATCGTCCTCTAGAGTTTGACATTTTGGCGACTTCATTTTTGGTGCGTTTTTTCTGCGTGTTTCAAAAAGTTGGTTTCTGGCACCTTTGCATATATGAGAAGCACAGTATAGATGTGTTTCACCGTGAGAAAAAAAAACTATGATTATGCGGATTAAAGGTTTCTATGTCGTCTGTAGCTGTTGTGAATGGTCAGCCTCGTGATCCATCAACGGCTACTTCCAAAGAAAACAGCCAAACGCCAGGTCCTCAACCACCCATCACTCCACAAAGTCAAACTGGTTAGTTCTATTTTGTAGTTGTTTGGATATTGAGCTCTCCATTTTCATCATGGATTATTACCAACAGGGCCAACAGTGACCATCGCGCAGACATCTCAAGCACAAACTAGCAATCCACCTGCTCCTCAAACCAATTCACTTTCGCACAGGGATACCAGAAGGAGTGAAATATATCGGTAATCACCCCTTATTATTTTTTTTCTACAAAAATTTGCTTAAATTTATTGGTTTCGGGTTCCAGTCAGACTCTACGACTTTTCTCACCTTTTACAAGAAAGTTCAGGCTCTCTTTTTTGAACATTTGGATGCTTACTCTTAACTGTCCGCCTTTCTAATCCGCATCATTTGCGATTAAAATTTCCCTCGGAATTTACTTGCTCGGGGCTTTTTCACTGGCTAGTTTGATCTGGTAAGGCATCTGCTGGGCCCGGAATTTACTGTCGCAGGCGCCAAAGCTTCTTGGAACACCGAATACGCTCACACACGACCTCCCAGCTTTTTTCTTTGGGCGGTGATGTGCATCTTCAGCTGGTTGAAACAACTTACGACGAAAAACCTACTGCAGGAGAAAGTTCCATCGAAATTTGGCGTGAGTTCCTAGTAGTGGAGCAGCGAAGGATAACTAGGGTTCAGTAACGTTTTATGACACGATTCATCTTTTGAAGAT
Organism: Cooperia oncophora; assembly: GCA_036418165.1. Taxonomy (NCBI): domain Eukaryota; kingdom Metazoa; phylum Nematoda; class Chromadorea; order Rhabditida; family Trichostrongylidae; genus Cooperia; species Cooperia oncophora. Next base: position 7,253 of record MU931419.1, read on the forward strand.
TATTCTACCTAGATAGAATGCAAAGCTTAGTTTATCCAGTTATACAATTTTGAACAGTTTTTCTCATTATTTCTATTCAACATTATTGTTAGAGGAATTCCTGGGTTATGCCATTTTCATTTGAATCCTTTCTGTTACCTGGCTATGCGTAGGTCCGTTTTTGCGTTCTTTTTACGCTGTTTTTAGGCTTTTTTGTAGATACTCTGGTCCAAAGCCCCTGTTCGCTGCCGCCTGGGCAAATAAAAACGACAGAAGATTTCGCCTGGCGGTTGGTAGTATCGTAGAGCGTGAACAAGGCAATAGTGTAGGTGGTTTCAATGAACTTTCGGTTTGATCTTGTTATCCATAACTTGACGCGACATTTTGCTAGTACAGTATCCATTTAAGGTAACTCTTATTGAATTAGATGAAGCTCTCGGTTCATTAGTTGAAAGAGGCAGTTTCGGTCACGAATTTCCTCCGAATCAAATTGGATTCATACCTGACTTGGTAAGTTCTGAACATTACCGGCTTAGTGGTGTGTCATCATTGTCAGTTCAAACATTTTTTAGGAAAATAGATTTCCTGATTTGCTAGCTACAAGCGCAGATTTCCTCCGGTTATGGAGGATTCATCCGAACAATTCGGTTACTGAAGAAGCCGTTTTAAGCAGTGTAAGCTTTAGAACCTTTCATACCCTTTTTCTATTGATCGAAGAAGTTTGCGGCGCTAGCGCGGCTGGGGAGGGGGGTGGAGGTGCGAAGGAAATCGGCACTACTTCAGTGTCCTTCCTTCAATCCAGGCTTGTGCTCAGTGGAGACTATGTTTTCTGTGCAAGAGTATAACTCGAGACTGTTGCTTAGGGAAAGGAGATAGAGGGGCAGCCGTGTGCTCATCACCCCCTCCCCCTCCAATATGTTGGCGCCAGTACCGAATCCTCTCCCACTATTTGTTTTCAGAATAAGTCCTCACAATTCACTGCTCCTCTCACCAATTTCGACTGGAATGAGGTCGAGCCAAGACTGATTGGTACATCAAGTATAGACACCACTTGTACAATCTACGATGTTGAGGTCAGTTGATATCTGTAGACGTTCAACAAGTAGTAGTATCGCTCTTTCTGTTATTTTTTTCAGGCACAACAAGCGGTTGGTTTAATCCGTCCGATTTCATTTAGTGTGAAAACACAGCTGATTGCTCACGATAAACCTGTGCACGATATAGCATTCAGTCGGATTTTCAATGGCAAGGATAACTTCGCAACAGTCGGTACGATCCAACCTAAAAGCGTGTAAATTTAAATCAAAGGGCAGTGCCAAAGTTTTCAAGTTAGATGCAGCATAAAACGTTATTATCATGGTGAAAGTTTTCTGGCGTACCAAACAGTAGTGAGAGGGAAAGACATTCTGTTGGTTTTTATCCACATGTTGGTCTTTTCAAGAAAACCTGTAAACTTTTCGTAAAGCTTTACTGACTGAGACGATAGAGGGCGCGTTAGATCGCAGTAATGACACTTCCTTTGTTTCCATGATCGGCTAGAAACACTGTGGCTATATTTCGATAAGTGTATATGAAGTACTTATCTAATGACACAATTTATTTTCACTGTGAGAGATATTTCTAAATACAGGCGACCTAAGCTGGGAAAGATGAAATTTTTCAGTCCTCTAGCAAAATGCTTTCTTTCGCATCTTCGCGCCCGAGATATCGCTCACTATGAAGTATGAGTGTGAGAAAGACTAAAAGTGAAGCTCGTATTTTTCGTAGCTTTGCAACTGTTCTCGAACTTTTTTAAAAACACTTTTCGGGGGCTCGTACTCCCGGCAGTACACGTAAAAACTCCTTCGAACTTTTTTAAAAACACTTTCCGGGGGCTTGTACTCCCGGCAGTACACGTAAAAGCTCCTCTTTCGTCAAAGGTGCCAAATCCATGCGCAGCCGAGATGTGCGGTCCTTTATCTCTGTTCTCATTCAGTAGTATCTCTCTTCCTACAATTAGAATACTCGTCGAGTCCTGGGGCCCTAAATAAAAGTTGTTTTTTCCTTGATTGTTCCGCTGGTAAGTAAACCAGCAATTAGGACATCATATTTGGGTCCTATATTCTAAAAATTACAATCGCGACTCTGGATTTTATTACTTGCTATTGCATTTCTCCTTAGCCTTTTAATTACCATTCTATTTAATCATGTTCATGGTACAAAATGTGCATGCATGCAGAATGGCATTTTCAATCTGGCGAGACATTCAAAAAGTTAAAAATCTGCAAATTTTTTATGTACATGTGGCAGAATGGCCGATTACAAGGGCAATTGTTGTTGCTCGTCAATTACATCCTCTGAACGGTTACCACTTCCTTACTGTTCAGGTGCTGATGGAAGTGCTCGAATGTTTGACCTACGTCATTTGGAGCATTCAACTATAGTTTACGAGGATCCACTGAAGTTACCATTGATGAGAGTGGCGTGGAATAAACAGGAGCATTATCACCTTGCTACCTTTGCTCAGGATTCAACCGAGGCTCGTTGTGTCACTCGGAGCTTTTTGTTTCGTAGCATCACGTTGTCCAGTTACAGGTGATCATAATTGACATTCGGATGCCTTGCAGTCCACTAGCACGGCTCAAGAATCATAATGGAGCAGTTAACGGACTTGCCTGGGCTCCACATAGCGCCCACCACATTTGTACAGCTAGTTAGTTACCCGTCTATTTTGAATTTTTGAAAGATCTTTGCGGTGAAACTTCTGTACTCGCTCGTTCGCACATCACTTTCACTGTAAGCTGCTTTTTTCTGCAGGCGACGACGCACAGGCATTGATTTGGGATCTTCAAAACATGCCTCGACCAGTGGAAGATCCAATTTTGGCTTACTCTGCAGGCGGAGAGGTATCGAATCACATTTCTATTTTGCAAAATTATGATGATGCCTCATAATTTCCGAACAACCTGGTTGTTTTTGAATACTACTTTTTTGATTTGATTTTCTTTTCTTTTACTTGAACCTACTGTCAATAACATATTCCCAATGCGCGGGAGGCTGCTTGACGACTCTTACAGAAAATTAGACTTCTGGTCAAACAAAGAGCTTGGAATATCGTGTTCAAGGTCTTGTTAATCAGCGGAAGTCCATTCAAGAGAGGTCATGGCTTCAAGGTGGACGGAACTATACATTTGAGAACTTCTATTTTTTTTCCTGCATTTCTCTATAGGTTACTGGCGATGCGGTTGAGCTACTAGTGGAGTTCTGTATTTCCTGTTGGCAGGGGTTCCAGTGCGCGGCTCTTGTGGTTCTACATCAGCAACTCAGAAGGTCTATTTCTAGACTGAGCTGGTTTTCGGCTCTCAAAACACTCGGGTCGTTAGGACTACACCGTTACCGATTGTAAGGATCGCGATCGGGTAGCACCCACATCTCACTGACCATATCGGGATGCCAGTCTTAGGCGCTATGACAAATCAGGTTGAGCGTAACGATGTCAGATTATATTTGGAAGTGCGAACTCGGCTCCTGTGGAATCGAAATTCCAAATTTCAGATCTTGCCTAGATTACAGGACCTGCCGCACTGCAACTCTAGAACCGACCGTCCTGTCACACTGAATTTGCTCTATGAACGGCCAAAGTACGAACATGGGTTTTCAACATCAGGGCGTAGACAATAGACATCATCGGTGGCTTTGGAATATCACATTCAACTAAAAGATGCCATTGCTGAATAATTGGTTATACTTGTGTAGTTATGCAGTATACAGGGGGGGGGGGGCAAAAAAAAGTCACTTCGACCGAGTCACATATCAGCAAAGTTTTCGCTGCCCAGAGAGAGTGGATACGAGTACCAGGGCGGAAGATACCCAAGATGTTCCTCGATAAGCAGGAGCTGGCTCTCGCCCATCACCTTCATGTACACCAAAATATGAAGTCATCTCCAGTCGCAGCCTGACTGGAGAAGACCTTTGGAATTCATGTCACCTCCAAACAGCTGCGAAACTTCTAGTATGGAGTCACCCATGGATAGCTACCTGGAGACCAGTACTCTCGATCTGGATGACCTCCAACATCGAGCAGCTCCGACGTCGCCACGGTCTAGGACATCATCTTCACCGCAGTCGCCAAGGCGCGGGTTGATGGTATGGACCGGACGTACCTGGAATGGAAAGACCAATATTTTCTTCGTGGACCCCGGACTGAAGGTGAGCGCTGGCGGTTACATCGAGCAACTCGAGAAGAATATCCTGTCGTCGCCCGTACCTTCTTGGAAACTTTGTACTGCTACAGCATTGGGTGCCACCACATGGAATCGAAGGGCGTTGGAGAAACTCTCGCCTACTTGGAATGGAAGGGGGCTGAGTACCTAAAGAAGATGGAATATCCAAGTAGGTCACCTGACCTGAATCCCCTCAATTACCCGGTTCGGGCGGAGTTCAATAGGGTGGTCTACGGTGGCGGAGAAATCGACTATCTCGCTGATCTCAGGCACCACATCGCGGTCGCGTGCCAGAATCTCTCGATGGCGCTCGTCCAGAAGGCTGTGGCGGAGTGTCATGATAGTATTTAATATGCTCTTTAATATGGTGGTAAAAATGTCCGATCATTCAATAAAAAGTAACTTATAGCGCCTCGAAAGTCAATGAAGAAAAGTGACTTTTTTTGCATCCCCCCTTTATTTACATGGTGCTATACAGTAACAAATAGTCGAAACCAAATTAAGCATTTATTAAGCAAAGAATAATATGGGAGAGCTCAGTCACAGAAAAGAACCCGAATCGCATTCCTTCCCAGAAAATTGTGTCGTAGTTGGCTGTTTACATGCCAAGTCAACAAAACTCATTATTTCAGGTCAATCAGGTCCACTGGGGTCCAGCACACAACAATTGGATTTGCATTTGTTTTAACAAGTCGTTGGAGATTCTTCGAGTTGATTAGGCAACATGCCATTTATTACGAGTACTTTGTTAAATTACATTTTGGGCCGTTCGATCTCTCTGTTGCTTGTTGAGGGCTCTTTTGGCAAAGTATTTAGGATTAAAGATGATGATTGTACTTCATAGGAAAGACTTGCTTTTCCGCAAGTGTGGTTCCCGATATTCCCATCGATTGCAGATGGCATAAGGTATGACCGCTCTCACAGAATGTATCTCATTTCAGATTGTTGTCACTGTTTTACTCTACTGCCTGTTGAGAATAAATATTGTGTATATTTTGTGATGATTTTTTGATGTCATGTGGTTTGATCCCAGTTTATCGTTCACCCTTTTGTCCTAAGTGCCGTTATACTATGAGTTTTTAAAGTTTTGTTTAGCTAATTGAGGGTACTCGTATAGTCGAATGCGCAACAGAGGCACCCTCTAGAAACTTCAGATGCAAAGTGCTAGTGGAGTTTTACGCTTTGTTGCACCGAAGGAATTCCAGGTAATTCCAGTTACCACTTTGCTATAATTTATTGCTGATTTTATTTATTCCGAACAGTTTAGTTAGTGTTTAATTTACTCGTCCAGTTTGTGAAGGGTGTAACCCGAAAAGTACAATATGATGATTATTATGACGTTTGATTAGTCCAAAGTTGGATTCTTCCTCTGGTTTACAGAAATCCAATTCTATGGTAACGTCACTGTCGCTCCGATTCTCATCCCTTCCTTGATGGTATTGCGGGGGCAGCTAGGCTAGCTAGCCTGCTTGGTTCTTTTCCGTTGACTGTTTCCATTACCTCATGTCTTCCGAAGTAGTTCATTAGACCGCTTCCGTGCGCTGTAGCGGTTGGGGCATTTTATGCTGTAGGTTTGGTTTCAACTGGAGCCTTCATGGAGCTTGTTGTATTCACAGACGTTCTTTTTTGTCCTCCCTTTTCGTCGTGATTGTGACCTTCATGTGTACTTATTGATGGAGCGACGGACCCTGTTGTGTGGCCAGTGAATTCTTAAAAGTCTTCATTCTGCGTTTAAGGTCTAGTGGACATTTTGTGCATTCTGACCTCTTTATGATGAGATGGGTCACACCATCCAGTGTTGTTCTGCTGCTAGATTTAGGCAAAGGTCCTCCCATGGCCCACAAAAAAAATTCTTCCACATATAGCTGCACCAAAACCCCGTATACGAGAAAAGAAGGGTTCGGTGGCTTGCAAATGAGCTTTGAATACTAAAAACCACGGAAGTTTACAGATCCCTCGAAGATGATGCAAGGTGCGGCAGAAATCAACTAAATTACCTCGTTTCTGACTTCACGAGAAACTCTTAGATCACTCATGAGTCATTCAGAGGAAATTTTACAAATTTTGGCAGCAATTTTGAGTTCAGGGTATCCAGATGGGTACAAAAGTGGTCCGGATTGACCTTTTGCCTTCCCTGGTCAGTTCGAAGACGCACTGCAGTGACAGCAGTTTTCCCTAGTTGTTCGTTCACTGAATCATCGCTTTGTGAACTGTCCGCAGTGCGTTGAGAGCTCCTTTCTCCACTATCGTTAACTTTCGGCTTAGGAGCTCTTTGGAGCATGCTTGGGCTACCTTGTCGAACCGGGCTACCTATGAGGAGGTTTTACCATAAACGGCCAAAGAAGCGGTTTCTTGTGAGAGCCAAGAAGTTACCCAACAAGTGGGTCAAGAAAAGCCTGCCTTTGGTCTGAGCAGTTACGATCATTTTTCGCAGTTGCTGGTTTATATCGCTTGTCTACTAACTTACGAACCACTAGCTTGATGGGTTGGTAAATATGTCGGTCCGCAAAATGCTTCGCGGATTCGGTATTGGAAGTCGCAGAAGAAATAACGCTGAAAAATTCTGAATTAGTAGTCTATATGTTGTGCTGTGTTGCGCTGTCAACCCGGTGATGTTGTTTCTGTTAACACCCTCTGTTTACTATGGGGGATAACTTATCAGCAGGTATGCATTCACAGCCAAAGAGAAGCTCTGTGGAACACATCTGCGACAATTTCGGACTCAAGAGATACAACGGGGTTGTCGCTAAGCTACCAAAACAGGGAGAAGGTCACGACCACGATTGAGCAGTCCCTTTGGAATTTCTTATCTAAAAAATACAGTGTGACTTTTTATTTTCAACAAATTGATCTTTGAAAAATGACGTGGTGTTCTACCAGCTGTCTAGCTCCAGACATCAGTGCGAGGTTTTTCGTCGCATCCCCTTGTGTCCCTTGAAAATGCAATGGCGGGGGCAGTAGCATGTGTTCAACAAGTATCATCTGACCTTCATCAAGCTGCACGCTCTAAAACCATGGACTTCTTTATTCCCTAACTCAATGAATTTAAGCGGTTAGTTAAATTACTGTGTTTGTCATAACTATAATTCCATACTAAAAGCTATTATTGAGATTTATCATGACTTTTTGGAAGTTTGACAATTTCATGGGAGGCTTCAAACTAATTTTCTTCATGAAAAGTTGCCATTGGGCGCAAAAAATCATCGTTTTCCTGTGTTCATTGAATTTCTCAGAAAATGCACTATGATCGGTTCAAACGCAGTCATTTTTTGTAATTCAGAATTTATACTCGCGTTCGTAATGTATATTACGCAGTGGATATTTGTGTAGAAGCCTAGTTGAGTTTGACACACTATATTGCACAAAATCTTCATCATATGAGACACTTCATAATTTTGACTTGCACATTTTACTGTGCTCTTATTTTTCAGACTTCGAATCCGCTAGGTATGGATCATTCTCACCAGGGTCATGGCTATGCAATGCACCACAGTAATGATCATATGTTACCTCAAAGTAAGCCTGCTCCTGCTGTTTCATGTCTAAATCAATCTTTCACTCTTTATTTTCTCAGCTTCTTCAAATATGAACATGATGGTTGGTGGTTATGGAATGCAACCACAAACACAACAGCCTTATTTAACACCGCAGCAGCCAACTCCTCAACTAATGCAGACCGACGTTTACGACGTATATTTGGAATTGTTTATTTAATATCCCCTTATCGTGTCTACTCACACTAACATTACAGGCTATGGACGCAGCTGGGCCTTCAAATCAAGATGCTGCTATGGGTTCGACTGCTAGGGAAGAAGATAAACGCAAGGTATGTTTTTCAACAAGTATGAAAGAGAAAAAAGCGCCCTGCTTCAGCAGTAGGTGTGCGGCGGCTCCGTGGGACTTCCATTCAGAGTAGTGGTTTTTGAATTCATATTCTGCTTACACAGTGGCATGTGGGGCTAGCGCACTTGCAAATGGGTATTTATCTCCTTCTGAAATTTCGTATCAACCGTACAACTTTGGTGGAATGTACTTATGAACCTTTCACGTGGTTGCGGCGCGGTTTACCAGTCCCTTGCTTCTGGCCTTGTTTTGTCGACGATAGTTTAGTTGAGCTCCCAGTGAACACCAATCGCGCCGTGAGGCGGTCATGGCCTCCAACTTGATCTTCCGACTATCTCCCTTGTTACGACGCATTTACCATCATCACGTCCTCATGGATGTCGGTGTGAAAAGCAAACTGTACAATTCCAGGAGTAGCAGACGACCTGTGTGGTCTAGAAAAATGAGTGCCTGGCTGTGGAGATTATATCTGAGAAACTCGGCGAAAGAACGATTGAACACATATAAGAGCCGTTGCTCATACTTGAAACACCGCGCGATTTGGCTTTCGGTCAAATTCGCCGCAACTTCTGGATTCTTTACTCACTTCCCTATCCCTATACTCGAACTTGCAAAACCCTCTTTCTAAAACCAGCATCCCTTTGCGTCCTTCTGGCCAATAAGAGGACCTTTTGGTTTGGTGCAACTGTTTCTATTTATTAACGTATCTTGTGTACGCGTAGTATGATAGTTTCAATTAAACAGAAGTAGGGTTAATGCCTACAGCGTGATTAGTTGAGAGTTTTTCCCTGAATAGAGAAGTTTTCATTCTGGTTCTGATCATAATAGTTGTGAAGACTATGATTTTAGGAGATCTATGGCTATGACGCGCCGTACAACCTGTACGCAACTGCATGGAGTTGTGCTACAGATCCTCAGCGGCGGTTTCGATTAGCTGTCAGTAGCTTCATTGAGGAATACAGTAATAAGGTATATTCTTCCAGCTTCCGAATGAAGGACTTTGTTAGTATTACCAAACCACAAAACTAGTGAAGATTTTGCGTTTAGAGGATAGTGCGTGGCTGCTTCCGCACAAGCATTCAGTATAGTTACGTTCCAGGTTTCCATTGTACAACTAGATGAAAACGCCGGTGAGCTGGTTCTTAGGAGTACATTCGATCATCCCTATCCTGCCACGAAACTGATGTGGATCCCTGATTCGAAAGGAACCTATCCGGACTTGGTTGCTACGAGTGGCGACTATCTTAGGTTATGGAGGGTAAGGCGTTCGTTACACCATAAGTTAAACAAACTTTCGATTTACAAAATGAGAAATAGAGACATGAGTCAATTTTACTATTCAAGCTCGGGGCTGACAATAATGCAAAAATCGAGACTCTTCTGAATACCAACCGTACGGCTGAGTATTGTGCACCGTTGACTTCGTTCGACTGGAACGAGTTAGACCTCAATCTTATTGGCACAAGCAGTATCGATACGACCTGCACTGTGTGGCAGCTTGAGGTTGTTCCTTTTCAAACTTGTGTACTTTATTGTATGAAATGAAGATATTTAGACTGGACAAGCTATCGGGACTACTCGAGTCACGGTAGATGGTACAGTCCGTACGCAGCTTATTGCACACGATAAAGAGGTATTCGATATCTCGTTCAGTAGAGGAAATAGAGATATGTTTGCAAGCGTAGGTAAGTCGTTTGTTTCTAGTATAGTGTGTTTCTGTTGGCCTGTTTCTGTGTTTTCTGTGTATTTCTAGTGTTTAAAAGCTAGGCTGCTGAAAGCTAACGAATTTCGAAGTAGCCTCCCAACCCTTCTTTTATCGGCTTGGCTCAGGTTGACAGTATTGGAGCAGAGCATAGCTTCGTCTTTATTTGCCTCATTAAGACCGCCCTTCTCGGCCTCTTTTTTTGCATCATTTTCTTATAAATCCACTGAACAATAAGTGTGTCAAAGCTAGAGCGAAATAAAATGCGGTAAATCAGTGTCAAATGTCCCCTGTGATGCCAGCTAATGCGGTCATTTTCAGGTGCTGATGGTAGCGTCCGTCTGTTCGATCTCCGACATCTTGAGCACTCCACTATCATATATGAAGATCCACAACGCACTCCTCTACTGAGATTAGCATGGAATCGGAATGACCATAACTATATCGCGACTTTCGCGTGCGAAAGTAATGAGGTTAGTGATCAAACAACTGGAACGGTTGTATTGAACTTCTTCTACTACCTTTTATGCAATGTCCTAAGCATGGGAAAGCGATAGGAGTAGGCGATGAGTACCCTTGATTTGGCGTCGGGTAGTAACTAGGGCATGTCGCACGTTGGGTTCCCCAGCGAGGGGGCCATATTTGCCTACGAGAAAAATGTTCCCGGTTGATGACTTTTCGGAACTGTTTACCCTTTACTGCCCCAACCATCCAGAATTGAGCCAGTTTCTGACCGACTTTTTTCTCCGTGGACAGATTTGGCTCAAATGTTGTCTCCTGGGGTTTGACCTCCTGAATACGAATATGACACTCGCTTAGCCCGAAACCTCCTGGCGCCGGCGCCACAGGCGCGGTGATTTGGGTATTTTGGCGCCAGCACCTGTAGCGCGGGCGGCAGGAGGTTTCAGGCCGAGCGGATGTGATATTCGTGTTCAGGAGGTCAGATTACCTCTGAGAACAAGTTTTCAGCGAATTTGGTGATTTAATGTAATTTGGCGCGGGCACCAGGAGGTTTCGTGCCTAGCAGATATGATATTCATGTTCAGGAGGTCAAACTACCCCAGGAGACAAATTTTCAGCCAATTCTGCCAACGCAGAAAAAAGTCGGTCAGAAACTGGCCTGTTTTCGGAAGATTGGGGCAGTAAAGGGTAAATAGTGCCGAATTTTCTAATTCTTTTTGTTTCAACAGTGATATTCCGCCTCCCTTCTCTCAACGGGCCTTCTCTTGGGGAGAGGTAGTAGGAGGTGTAGAATGAGGAGGAGGTTGGAATTTTTCCAATGGCAGGTCGTGCCGTGTTAGTACGTGGTGATCACGAGTAGCTTGCAAGCTTATGTAACCCTGTTATCTGGTGACTAGGAGCTCTTGTCGTAGTAATAGGGAATAGCAGCTAACACTGTCGCACGTTAAGCGTGAGTTATGGGGTCGAATCCCGCCTAGGATCAAAACTTTTGCCAGTAGCTCAGCGCTCTAGTGATGTCTTATTAATGCCAGTCGGTTCGGACATCGATCGAACATCGATCGAACAAATTCTGGGTTACATTAGTTGTACATTCTTCATCCTACTTGTCGTTTTCATCAGTAATTAGAAGCTTGAAAGTAAAAAGTGTCCCTGAATGTGTGACTCATTGAGATTATTAGTAACTGACTTACTGTTCGCCTGTTTTTTTATGACTTTCTTGTCCCGCCACCTCCCCCCCCCCTCCCCCCTCTCTCTCTGTCTCGCTTGACATCATTACATGCGTACAATGCATGTAGTCTTGTTAAGGCTTCAGCATTTTGACTGCACAACAAAGGCAACAGTCACCATCAGCCCCTATCAGCTGTTATCACTTCCTGTCACCACTCATTGATGTTTTCGTTCTATCCCTCATATCGTTTGATGAAGCTATCTTCCTACCGTTGCTGTGACGCGTGCTATGAATTTTCCGAATTTTCTTTTCTATAGCCTCCTATTGGATCTTATCGGCTGTGATAACGTCCCGTAACCCACCAAAGTGTTCCCGACCCCCCCTCTGTGCCACCTGATGAAACTGACTTCCTACACTTGATGTGGCCCGCGCTATGAATTTCCCGATTTTTCCCTTCTATAGCCTCTTATCGGATCTTATCAGCTGTGATAACGTTCTGTCACACACCGATAGTGTTCCCATCCCTTCCCATATCATCTTTTGAAATTGACTTCCTACCGTTGCTGCGACGCGTGCTATGAATTTTCCGAATTTTCTTTTCTATAGCCTCCTATTGGATCTTATCGGCTGTGATAACGTCCCGTAACCCACCAAAGTGTTCCCGACCCACCCTCTGTGCCACCTGATGAAACTGACTTCCTACACTTGATGTGGCCCGCGCTA
>MU931421.1:0-11206 GCA_036418165.1 Cooperia oncophora
TTGATAGGGTGTAGATGAGCAAAAAACTGGTAATCGGCTTAGTCTCGTCGCAGAAACCTGACCACGATAAGTCGACAAGACGTAAAGGTCGATACGTCCAGCATGAAAGAATACTATGCCTTTTAGCAGAAGCTGTTGGTGCCTTTCCCAACTAAGAGCACCCTCATAGGGCCTAATCAAGGTGCAACATGCCGACCCAGACGCCCATCGCAACCGCCCGCCCACAAACGGTCACATCGACACTGGTACTCTTATCGCTTCATTTATGAAGTACAACGATATGAAGCGTTGCTGCAAGGATATTTAAATACAAACGTGCAGCATGATCTACCAAAGCGGCTGTTGGTCCAATGTCAACGGGAAACTCGTCCAAAAGCATAAGTCCAGGCCGTGCACAACCAAGGCTTTTTTTGCAGGTTTTTTACCTTCATTTTTGTCATTTTCTCACCTCACATCGCCCCTGCTACTATTTTTGAGCTAAACTATCGTGCCGGCGCAGTTCGGCGACGGGGGGGGGGGCATTTTGCTTCCCATCGATGTGTCGACCCATCTAGATAGCCTTTTCTTGAGTTGACACGTTTTACCATGGTGGCTAGACGAGCTTGCTCCAGCTTCACAAGAGTTCACAAGTTTCACCAGAGTGAGACTTGTAAACCGGAAGTAGTGAAGCAGTGAAAGTGCAAAATGCCTCCCCCCGTCGCCGAACTGCACCTATCGCGCCTTATGCCTTAGTACTCGAATCCCTTCGATGGCGTCATCTATCTGTCTCACTCTCTCCGCTATTGCCTCCAGGGCGTTCTTTGACTACTGTAATCTCACACACAACTAACAGAAGGAAGTGTGCAGGCTAATTAACGTGTGGTTATATAAATGGTCCAAGGAGAGAAATCGAAGGGAGGGAAAAATACGAGGAACGTCCAGCTTTCAATCCGCTCGGGATCCCCCACCTTCAATGGGCCCTCTTTGCTCGTCACTTGTTGCTTGCTACCCATGGATAATTCGCAACCGCCTGTCGTTATCCTGTCTGGAAGCGTCTTTCTGTCCATGTCAAGGATTTCACGAATATGCACAAAGGTTCAGGATTATCAACAAAACCCCATAAAAACCCTTACACTGTCCGGGCGATTTGCAAGGATAAATTAACGCCTGAGGCCGATCCAGCGTGCGGTGCGAAGTGGTTCGATTTCATACGAACTGTCTGCCAGAGGCTGTGTAAGGTTCGAAAGAATAAACTCTGGAGGATAGGGTGAACTACCTTCGAGAGACACAGATCTAATCAATTTCAACAATCTAATCATTCAAGACTGAGTCTTTTCACTGACATGCGCCTTTCAATTGAAAAAACGCTGCGCAGCCGCACGCAGGGATGACTTGCAAATTTCATAAGTGAATAGGTAAGCAATTATGGGAGCTCTGAATAATAATAAATGAAATAAATATGAATATTTAGGAATTGTGATACAATAAATACAGAGGTAACGCCAGGGCTTACCCATGTACCCGATTTGTATGGCAAGATTTGAAAGTTTCGCTTGGAGTACAGATTTTCCTTTATTGGGCTCCTCTTCGACCATAGCGACATCGTCTTCCTTCTTTTTATCACCGTTTGCCAGACCATTGGCTACGGTAAGATTAGGTGCATGGCCTGGAAAATCAATAAATATGCAATATAATTTGAAAAATTGACAGAAAAGTTAATATGAATGGAACTTACCGTTTCCATTCATCTGAACCTTATTCTCTTTGTCTTCTTTCTTATCATCCTTGGTTGCACCAAGAAGGCTCATGATGATACCCGTCTGACTGTTCAGACCGACAGCGGTGATAATAAATCTAGAAAAAAAAATCACAAATTCATTTACAAATCAATATATCCATATCCAAATTCTTTTAGATGGGGGGGGGGTCATTATGTGGTACTGTTGAAAAGGAATAAAAGTAATCAAGAGAAACTTCTTGATACAATAAATAAGGAAAACAATAAAAGCCGGGGGGGGGGGTCGTCGGATAAGAGATTTACGTTGTCGCGACACGTCGCATTGTGTCGCGTGCGCGACATTCGCACCAACACTCAGGCCAACCGACTGGAGAAGAAGTAGGTCTACTAGCATATAGGCGTCGTTCCTTTCGGATCTCAAAACCTACACCACACCCTGTGGGGAGATGACAGTAGAGGCCATCAAAGTGAGAAAGTCCATACTGATCGATTGATCGATATTCAAATTAAATCTACCAATCAATAACGTACCGTCCGCTGCCTTCCATGGCGTTAGTACCTGAGAGCAATACCGGATCATGATCGCAGCTTTTCCGGATCAGATCTGATTCGCCGGTCAGCGATGACTCGTCGATTTTCAGATCATTCGATTGGATCACCAAACCATCGGCTGGTAGTAAGTCGCCTAAAATACCATCTCGAACTAGTGATCGGTCTTTATGGGGTCTTACAAGGTACGCACTACTCTGAAAGTCTCCCTTGGTTGGCAAAATTGGAAGTCCTATGGCAAAAATATCGCTGTTAAGAATTTATACCCCAAATCCCTAAGATGGAGTGGGCGTGACTGCGAACCTCAGTTGAAAGCGGCCGCGACTAAGCTCTTAGTGAGGATTTGTCATTTTGCGGCAATCGTGACCATATTTTTACCCAGCACAGGATGAGATGATAGTTGTCTCAACATGAAATATGATACGAATAGCTCTTCCTAAACCCACGTACGTAGCCACGCCTACCGCCCCTCAACGATATGAAGTGTATATAACTGGGGCTTATTAAAATTCCGGGGTGCAAGAAAATAAAAAAAATCGTACCGTATTTCACTCGAGCGACATCTCCGACGACCAGATCGTTGACGACGACATCAACAGGCTGTCCGCCTCGAATCACCGAGAATTTGTGTTCGGTTTCGATTTTTGATTGGAGACCTCGAAAGAAACGTAATAGAACAACTCAAATGGTCCCAAGGGTCCCGAGCGGAAATCACTCACCTCTAAATTGTTTCTCCTTGGACCAGTCGTTCAATGCTGTGACAAGTACAACAACAATGACGGCGACCAGGATAGCTACACCTTCGATCCAGCCGGCTTCCTGTTCAGAGTCGTCGTGACCTGAAGGAATTTATGTGAAGTGGGGTTGGCTCTGGGGTTTTATAAGGGACCAGTGGAAACGAAACGAATGTAGTTGAGGAGCGATATTGCCGCTTTCACTGCAGACGTTGGAAGGTGTCGGGGTCTGGCTTTAGCGTGGCTCCAGCCCGTTTGCCACCAATCGCTGTTGCTTGCCTGCTTCAGCCGTTGCTGAAGAACGGTCTGGCGCCGCGACAAACCACCCCCCCCCTAACACGCCTCAGCTTCTGCAGCGAAGACTTCTTTATTTCGAACTGGACTGCGATTTCACTTGACTATGAGGTGTTGGTGCGGGATGCTTCAATAGGGGTTATTTCAAGGAGCCATGGGGTAGAGAAGAGAGTTTTCGGAGACTAAGAAACTAACAAAAATAATGTGCACAAGTGCAAAATGCCCCTCCAAGCCCAACAGTGCCTAGAATGGGCGTGACCAATAGGAAGGTGAAGAAAAACTGCCTCTCATGCTCTTAACTTCAGTACCACCGAACTCGTGAAATAGTTGTAACCTACCTGCACCGACATTTTCAGGCGGTTTGTAGAATGACAAACCAAGTGATACTATTGCTGATATGAGCAGAATTACCAAAGTGATATCCTGAAATCAGTAACGGCTAAGGGATCTGGTCTTCTCTGCTTGACCCTCTGAAGCAAGGGGAAACGGGCACCATACCTGTAGGGCTTCCCAGGCTAGTCGAAAAAACGATTTCGATTTTGCTGGTGGGATTTCATTTTTGCCGAAAGCGTGTTGCCGTCGTTCAATTTCGTGACGATCGTTTGGAAGACCATTGATAGGATCAGTTTTTAATTTTGCACACAATCCTTCTATACTTCCATAATCGCTGACTACCTAAAATGTAAATAATACCATTTGAACTATTACTATTGATTAATATCATTTCTTATCGATTGGGAATATCACTTACCAGGGGAGTCCGCCAATTTACCATGGAACTTTACATGGAGACCTAGATCTGTCGACGGGGTCTAGGACTGGTGTTTACAATTATGAAAAGCAACATTGCTATCTGCACAGAGGCGAGTTTGGAGCAGGCAAACCCCCCAAATTTGATAAGGACTGGTCACCAGGGCGCCTGTAGCATGAACGCTGGGCTTTTTTATGTAAAACGGATAAAAAACGGTATAATATTGGTGTTCGGGAGTCGAACTACCCCTAGGTACTAGGTTTCACCCGGAGCAAGAGGTGAAGGTAAGGGCAGTATCCAAACATCACTGCGCAACTCCTGATCCGTTTCGTACGGTACGATTCATGCATCGAAGAAGAAAGTAGTCAGAAGATGGACTGACAGTGGGGCATAACGCTTGCAGACCAATTATGGACTGTAATTATACTCGAAATCCCTGAGATCGGGTAGGCGTGGCTGCGTACTTGATTTTAAAATGGCGGCGGCCCAGGTTTTCGTGAGATATTGTCATTTTGGAGCAGTCGTAATCATGTCTACATCTAACACAGAACAAGATAGCAGCTTGTTAAGTATCCCACGAGAAACTCATCCTGTGCCATGCTTGAAAGCCACACCTACTCCATCTCAGGGATAAGGAGTGTACACAGTTTGTAATGAAATTAACGACACTGTCGAGACCACCTGTGCAGCGAAAGGTTGTGGTCCATGAGGGTGCTTCAGTTGCAGTGCAACTACCCTCTGTATGACGCCTGCCTTGTCAAGTACTTGACCTGTGCTCGCTTGAACAGTGCTATTCCGAAAAAAAATCAAAGTCAAAAAATCGGAATGAATGCCTGTATAGGTGATAAAGCAGAAACTTTTGCACTAGCGGTGGCCGAACCCAGCTGATACCGCTTCCCAAGCGAAAAACCTACCACTGCGCTACAGCGCTCCTCGCGTCACTTTCACTCTTTATCTGGCAGGAGTATTATGCACGAGCATAACACTGCGTAAATTTTGAGAGCTTATAACCCGTTTGCGTAATGCAGGTAGCAGTTTTGGTTTCCAGACTTGTAAATCGTATCCCAGACCCTATAGATCTACCTGGGTCTCTATTTAAAGTTCCAGTTGGTAACTTGGCGGACCTTCCTAGTTTGTACTCAAAATTGCTGTTGTTCAATCTTGTCTGTCGACCGAAATAATATGCGGGGCACTTCAATGAGGAAGAACTCACTAGTTGCTCCTCAGTACCACGCTAGCTCACCGAGCGCTCTACCTTCAGGTACAGGGTAGGAGACCAGAGTTGTTGGGGCGCGGCGAAAGCAGCAGTGTAACAAGCGTCACGCGCGCGGCATTTGCACCAGAACCTTATTGATGACGAAAATACTGGCCGACTAGAGTGAGTCGATTGAACAACTGGCAGCTAGCGAGGGCACATCATACGTTGAAGGGTGAGGATCCCTGAAGATGGTGGTCGTGCTTGGTCTCTAAAGGAGGGAGATCGTATCTAGTAAGAATGTCACCCGAAGGCAGGACGTGCTAAAAGCTAAGTAGTGACGCTCAAGCTGCTCTAGTGCCTCGTTGTCGCCGTAACCCGGACCTCCTGACCAACAAGCCTTACGTTAACTTGCTATGTACGGTATGTAAGTCCACTTCCCCCTCCCCTTGCCCATCGCCTTTTTGTCAAACGAGCCGCAAATCGAACAAGGTTGAACAGACAATTGTGCACTAATTGATTATCGTAGGTTTCAGAGCGACCCCTTGCGTATCATTGGAATTCGTCGGGAAAAACTCGATTTTGATAGTCTTTTTCATGAACGGCGCTTCATAAATCACCCACTCTAACGACGTTTGTCAAGGGGGTGACATTGTTCCCCAAGGAACAACGAAGTGTTGAAAAACTATCTGCTATGGTTGTAATTGCTTTTGTGCATTGGACAACTACTAAAAACATCAACAAGTATTTATCCGGCTGCCGGAAAAATGCTGTAATTGGGCGAGCAACAGTAGGTGGCCTGTGCCATGCAGAGCTGCAGCCTGAGAGTTCGAGAAAATGAATGGAGTTTCACTGAAGTGAACGAAAGCCGTTGTTCCTAGGGATACGCTGGCGAGTCAGGGTGAGAGGCTAGAGGGTCAAGAGGCAGACACTTTGGTGACAGTACGGCTATTTCCGTATGAGACCACCGGTCCAGTACCTCAAATGTCAGCAGCCGAGGACTACGCTACGATAACCCCCAAGGAGCATCTCGTGTTTCCTAGCTAGTTGAGTCCACATACAGTAGCACTTTCATGTTAAATCAGTTAGGTCCTAGGAGTGTGACGATACTTGCCTTGACTGTGCCGTTGCGAAGCTTCTCGAACGGTACTTTCGCTGACTCAAACGCGTCGGGCTTCTATCTGAAAAGCCCTCCATATCCTAAAGATGAGAAGGGCGTGACCTCGAATTTCACTTGAACATAGCGGCTTCTTGTCCTTGAAGGACAGTTTGCTATGGGCAGTCGTACTATATTTATGCCTCTGTTCAGCCACGGCAAAATGACTGTTGACTTAAATGGAAATATCTCACGAAAAACGTATAAGCTGTGGTTGAATAGTATACACAGCCACGCCTCTTCCATAAGTGGGATAAGGAAGGTATGCTAGGAATAATCAAAAAAGCAGGCTGCACTGCGCGATTACTGTTGCTAGGCACATCATTAGCCCAAGCGCTAACTATCCGAAGGCTCACATAGCCTTGTGGATAAACATCGAAGGTTAGGCTGAGTCCCCCCCCCCCCACTCTGAAAAGACGAATTTCCCTACTAGTTGTATGGGAGAAATCAGGCTCATCGTCGTGAATTCTTCACGTCAGCTCTACTTTCTGCGGAAGGGAAGAGAGGGTAAACCAATAAGAAAGGTCAGGGGTAGGCCTGACTCCGCCCACGAGACCAACTTGGAATGTGTCTCTGAGGACGATGCACAAGATTTCTCCCAACAGTAAAGGTTCAGCCCTGATGAGCTATCGAGTTTACTGAAATTCTGTTGTAATGACAATGAGCATCAACTTCCTGCCGATCGATTCCGAGCCCATCTGGGATTGAAAACACCAAAGAATTCATTAATAAATTACGTAGCTCAAAAAGAGAATCAAGGTGGATGTAAGATGCATGACTTAGCTGAAGCAGCTAGTCGCTGCCAGTTTTTGGAGGAAAGCCATCAAGGAGTTTGTCGCAGGCTTTACTGCTCCGTTCTACCTCTGGAAGTTACCAGGAAGTATGTAACCTAAGTGTTCCGTCCCTTGTCAATTAGCTCATCCCAACAACATCAAGAACATCGAACATAAGAACATCAGCTCACTAGAGATAAATCCGCGAGTTAATTTTCCGCTCCAGAACACTACAGAATCCCCCTTAGCACTTCCTGCACTTTACAGCATTCTCCTTGATTGATTTCCTTCTAATTTCTCTGTGCTAATACGGTGGTTACGTTGATAATGTTGTCAGTATCGCCGTTGTGGTCGTCGTTCCCACCTGAGCAATCTAACGATTTGATGGGTTCACGGTTGTTACACTCTGACTGACAGAGCGGTTTTTTTCCGCGGACGGGAAGGTCATAACGTAGAACTCAGTTATCTATAACTATTGTGATGTGGTTATAATCGATTTCATAACTATTGTGAAAAAGCACAAAAGACAGGTTTATGTCGTTCAGGACCTTGAACTGGGAACTTGAACGGTGTGTTGCGAGGTAGAACCTAGCGAGTCTTCGTGTGTCTCCGCTGGGGAATGCCTTTCCGCAGTCCTATACGTTACTTATTAGGTCAGAACTGCAGACCCCTTGGGGGGTGCACTAGGAGTCCCCATCAGGGGCGCAGTTCGGCGACGAGGGAGAGGGGAGGGGGGAAATTTCGCACTTTTGCTACTTCCCATCGACATAAGTGACAGGTTTCAACTATTGTGGCTCGATGAGCTTGCACCAGCTTCACAGGAGTTCATAGGCTTCATTCAGGTAAAGTATGCAAACCGAAGTGCCTTCAGGTCGTATTTGATCGCTGTAGGGAAGAGATTCTACTTGCTTCTGTGAGATCGGCGCTGTTCGTCAACGGGCTGGGCATTTTGTTATTTATTATAATTGCTTCCCTGGTTCCGGTTTACAAATCTCACTCTGGTAAAACTTGTGAACGCTTGTGAAGCTGGAGCAAGATCGTCTAGCCACCATCCTAAAACGTGTGAGCTCGGGAAAAGCTACCTAGATGAGGTTGGCAAATTTATGGAAAGCAGAATGCCCCCCCCCACCCACCGTTCGAAACTGCGCCGAGAAATGCTTCCGGTTGTGAACCTCTCAGCTTTTTCTTGTAGCAGCTGCGTTATATTGCTTGAAGTGGTGGTAAGAAGTCGAAGGTAGGATTGAGGAAAGAGTGGCGGGAGTCCTTACTAAAAGGGAACTTTTTGAGGCGGCGCGTTGTATTTTGCCAAAAGGTTTATCTAACGGAGGACGTGACCGTGATTTAGCGTCACCCATGCACCTGTCTTGAAGATTCAAGGAGCCTCTGAAGTGGAAAACAACTTCTTATAAAATGAGAGAACCTCGTTTGCATAAACCAATTTGTTCACCCTCCTTCCACCCACTTCGCCTCATTGTAAAAAATTGATGCTGTTCGGCTTAGGGAGAGGAGGGAAAGAAGGGAGTTCTGCACTTTCGCTTTCTTGCTAGTCCCGGTTAGATTACATCTTCTCCTTGAAGAAAACTTTAGACTCTTGTCTAGTGTAGTGTAGGAGAGAGAAGAAGGAAATCAATTTCCTCATTACTGATCAGTTTCCTCAATAGAAATGTCACCAGAACCTATGTCATGTCATAGCATAGTCTAACAACTAGACTGCATACCCCGGAACTGAGATGGGCGTGGCCGCGTACTTCATGATGCGGCGGCCGACCTTTGTTGGGACATTGCCTTTTTTGGAACTGTCTTTTCCCAGCACAAAAACATGAAAACTTTTGTCTCAGAAGGAATGGTCCCGCGAAAAACGCATTCTTGGGTAAATGAAGCACGTAGCCACGCCCTTCCCATCTTCGCGATATGGAGTGGTGCGATTTACAGTACTGGACTGTAGAAGATCTAGATTGTACTAGCGCTGGGAGAGTGAACCAGATGATCTCTGGGCAAATGTGCTTTGCACATTTGTGGGGTTTTTCAACTGTACAGGAAAGATGGTTGTTGTTACAGTTGGTCGGAATTTCTGGTTGCTCTGTCTAACCTCATATGACGGTAGCTATTTGATTTACGGCTATATCAAATGAAACTGGCATACCTATTCTATAAGCTTTGCAAGGGTTTACGAAGTTTCATAAAATGGCCCGGTATATTCAGAGGTTTACAAAACACCGCTCCCACCGTAGCAGAGTAGTACATGTACTTGTATGCCGTTCAAGAAAGTTTTGCATAAGTACGACCGGCCCTGCCCCACCTCCAGCTTCCTCTCCGAGTTTACCTTTTTTTTCCTCAAAAAAAACCCGCGAGCAGTTAAGCGGGGGGGGGTGCCATGTAGCGCTTAAAGCCCTCACCCTCTCTCCGCCTCACTTCACCGACTACAATCCACGCCCTGGGGATCCCCAACGTACAAGGCGTCCTGCTCATATAGTGCTCACCGGCCTCGGAGTCATGACTAGCTTAATAGGGATTCAATCCTCTGAAGCGTACAGAGAAGGAGCTTCTAGCGGACCACATCCCCCTCGCCCACAGGGCACGCCATCGTTGTGATGATCACAACGGGGGGGTCGTATTTGACCGCGAGGGGGGTCGTATTTGGTCGTTGTTGGGAGAGGGACTGCCAAAGATCTATACAACTACTATTTCCGATAGTTGAAAATGATAGTTAAATCCTGACGACCTCCCCTCCCCCCTCCCGCTCGACAGCAAAATTTTGGAAAAAAAACCAGAAATTTTTCGGGGAAAAATGGAAAAAGTGGTAGGAAGTTGGAAAATCTAGGAGAGGGGGGGTCGTATTTGAGGATGGAATCAGGGGGATCGTATTTTTCAGGAAATGATCACAACTCGATGGCGTGCCCTGCTCGCCCACTCCTCGGGAAAAGCTACATCTAAACCTTCCTATGGTTTTCCAGGACATCTTCGTTTTCGTAGTTCTCTCCTATATTTTTCCACCGAGAATTCTCTCAAAACCCGTATCCCAGTTATCGCTTCCCTCCTGAAAAAATGTTTCAGGGACTGTTCAGCCGCGAACTGCCCCCACAGATTTGCCCTTTTTTATACACTGGAACGAATCGAACAGAATCACGCGAGGGACAGTTCCTGTTGCGTTAATGTTGGCAGAATGTAAAAACAAGTCCAGTCTGATGGTATTGATCGGATCGGTTATGTATCTTTGAAGACCGGCAATCAATACGCTGATAATGTGGCGCAATCAAGGACGTCAAGGCGGATAGCAGAGCGAATTAATTGCTTATTCAAGTGGATAAAGGGGATTGAAGTCATGAGGCATTATGAAAGGGATTACCGTGACAAACTGATTAAACGCAATCAATAAGTAGGTGAAAGGGTTTCCAGAAGGGCGAAAAGAGGTTCAGGACCTGTTTGATAGGTTCTTACTGTAGAGAAGATCTGAAGTGTCCTGTAGTTGCCATCGTATAGCCCAAGATTGAAAGGGATAAAAATTTCATAAAAATGAGTAGAATATTAAATAGTAAAGAAAGAGAAGAAATAGGTGAAAGGGTTAGTAAAAATATAAGTGATTCGTTAAAAAATGACCCCCGATAGTCTAGTCTTCTGCCCCTTCATAGCACTCGTGCTCCTTTCCTCAGACTCGAAATTTCACGATAACGAAGTCACCTCTTGTAGAAAGGCCCGGAAGGTACTTGTGGGCTTCAGGAAGACCCCGAAGGCACTTCTAGGCTTCAGAAAAGCCCCGAGAGGTACTCTTACGCTCCTCCTATTGTTGTGAGATAGAGCGGTGGCTATTTCAACCGCGATCTCATTTAGAATCGTAAAAGGAGAAATCGTGATTCAAAGGGAGTCTTCCTATCATCCCCGGGAATGCGCCATGCATTTCACTTCGATTATTGATTTGAATGCGACTTATCGACTTCTATTTACTGCGAAGGCTGTCTGATCCCATAGAATACGCGGAATTGTATCGAATTGTAACTGCTTCGTAGGGAAACGTACGACCGGGTATTTTTGCCCCTTCA
>MU931422.1:0-11375 GCA_036418165.1 Cooperia oncophora
AAGTTTTCGAATAATTGGCATCGTATTGCCTGAGCAAAAACAAAACTAACACCAACACTGGTCCAACTGAACAACATCGACCATAACGCCATTTTCATGGGACAAAAAAAAGAGGGAATAATACGTGTACCATTGTACCCAAGAACTGAAACAAAGAAAAGGGGGGCGGAGGGATGTGGGTAAATCCTAAGAGGTGGGTCACGTTCTGTTTTGCACGTGCCCTTAGATGGAAAAATTAGTTAAGTAACATTAAGGTGTCTAGGTTATGTCCCCAAGATATCCATTTGCATCGAAGAAGAAAGGCATCTTGGCAGAAGGAATTTTTTCAATCTAAATAT
This sequence comes from Cooperia oncophora, assembly GCA_036418165.1. NCBI lineage: Eukaryota > Metazoa > Nematoda > Chromadorea > Rhabditida > Trichostrongylidae > Cooperia > Cooperia oncophora. The sequence goes on from MU931422.1 coordinate 339, forward strand.
TGAAAAATGTAAGTGTGATGCCCGACTGCCTCCCTCACAGACAATAATCAACTTGTAACGTATATTTACTTTTGCGGTGAGTAAACAGTAACACAGTAACAGTAGTTTGTAGGATCCCCTTCAAGTGGGCTTGTCCAAACGAATGCATGAGTCTTAGAGGCTCAAAAAAAGATGCTTTCGGGGGTCCATAGGAAAATGGGCTATGGAAGGCGAAAGCTTTTCAGCTTTGACTGCTGCTTTCAATTCTGTCTGCGAACAAATAATGACCCAATCAAGAGCGTGATAATTCTGTCACGTCGATAGCTAAAGGCCCTCTTTTAAAGAGTCCTCAACGATTTTCCAGCTAAGCTTGGTTTAGGGGAAGGGGTGGGTACATTAGGTACTGCCGCTAGTTCCCCCCCCCTTCCTGTTAACCAACCCCTCATTTCGGTACTACCTCTAAGCTTTTAAGAAGCCGGAGAATGGTAAAAGTGAGCTACTTCACGACGCCAGAAATTGCTGGTCCTTCGCACGCTGGCCTACAGGATGTTGGCTAGCCTAAAGGCTCACCTGCGCCGAGTTCTCCATCCTGTATCAGGATGAATTTCGTCATGAGCAGACGCTCAGGAAAAATTTCTAGGCCAACTCTTTCGACGCGCTCATGCACAGGCACATGAGGAAGAACTCAGAGATTCAGCGATTTCGTCAGATGACGTGCAACATTTCCTACCAGAACGAATTGTATGTAGGCTGAGTGTCCGAGCAAGACGGGTCGTATTTGGTCGCTGTTGTTCTATTGTACCCTCTAAGGGAGGGAGACCACGGCCGGCGTCCTAGGGCGGGCCATATTTGGTCGCTGGTGTCCTATTTGTTTTCGAGAAACTTGTTTGTTATTGACTTTTCTCAGTTTCCTGTCTGAAGTACGCCATAATCATTTCCCCCTCCCTGGTGTGGGCCTTGGGGTGTGGGAGGGGTTGTTGGGAAGTTCAATAAAGTTAGGAAGATGGTAGGTAAAATGGGCATGAGAAGGGGTAGGCGTACCAAAAGAGGGAATTTCGAGGGGCGGAGAGACTTTCCGAAAATTTCTCCAACGGTACTCTACATGCGTGTACACAATGCCTTCGGCGACAGAGCTATGAGGGGCTAGCCTTCGGCGATGAGCTATGAAGAGGCTCATAGAAGGTCCCAACACCCATAACCAAAAGTCACACTCGGCCATTACAGCGCGGTCTTGAAAGTAATATTATAACATTAATCTAATGCGGCACATCATGGCATGGTATATCGCAGTATAATACATTTATAATATACACAATATTATAAAACACAATAACATGATATAATATAATATGAAAGCTTCTGAGCTTCTAGACTAATGTAATGTAATACGTTCGCAAGCATACATAGAATGACCATGCAGAGTTGTTCACCACTATTCTCAGGAATCGGACGCCTTTCGCGGTTCAGCTAACCTCAGCACGTGCGTGATTGCTGATGTTCGTGAAAACTACCTCAATGGGAACGACCTTGAGGTTATTCCCAGAGAAGAACAACATTTTAAGTTGTGATCATAGCACCGAAATCGGGTACAGGAACGGTTAAAGTCTCAAGAAAGTATATGGAAATGGACAAAATCAGCTGTTTGGAGGATGTGTCTTCGACTCCATAGACCCTCAGATCGGAGAGGGAAAAAGCACCATCTCCGACGAGCATAGTTGGGATCGAAAACGACAATTGAAAACGGATTGAAAACGGGTATGTGACAAGACAATCGTAATATGCCGCACTGGTGGGCGTGGCGAGCGAGGCCGCGCACGATGGACGAGTTGTCCTTCGCGGCCGTTTGAATATGTGAGTGTCGAAGGGATGGAAAACTCTATGTCACCCGTTATGAAATCTCGACTTTGCTTGAATTCGAATGAGTTTTGCAACTCTAACCGAGAAATTGATGCATATCGAGAACATTCCCCCGTAAGATGTGCGCGTGATGATGCGACAAGTTACGATTGTCTTGTCCGTTCAACATCGAAAAATGGGTGAGCCTAAAACTGATCTCCAAATAATAAAAGCTTCTAGGTAACAATATAGTTCAGAAGGAGCCTGAAGGATGGGATGCAAGACGGTCAGGGTGCCAGCTCTCCGTTGTGCAGGCCAAATTGTGCCCTAAATTATAGGTCAAGTGTGGAGGAGGGAACTTCATGTAGATGTGAAGGATTTGTTTGAAAATATTCCTCGTCCTCTTCACCGTACGACACTCAAACCGGCTCACTTCGGCTAGGGGGGGGCATTTTGCACTTTTTGTAGTTCCCATCATCAAGAAGAGACTTGTAAAATCTTCTGAAGCCATGAACTGATACCAGTCAAGTTCGTAGAGATCCCCATCAACTTCGAAAAGAACACCTTTTAGCTCTTGTAAAAAATGACTACAGCTATGGGAAGTAGCTGAAGTGCAAAATACACCCCCTCCCTCACTAAATTGCGCCATCAACCCTCTGCCCCCTCTCCCCCTCCCTTCCTAGAAAACCCTCAAGCGGGAGTTTGAAGAGGTAGGCCAACAGAATTACCTCTAAAATTGCCACTTTAACTGCGAGAGTTAGGCGGAAGTCGACAGGGTAATGGGCAGTATTTCATCTCACAAAGGTGTTGTTAAGCGTTGGAGTCACCTTCGTTCCTTCTCACCTTCGTTCCTTCTTCATCCTGAGGAACTCTCTAGACCCCAAAAATGAGCCAAAAATGAAAAAAAATCGTGAGAACAAACCATTAACTCGTCCTAAGAGAAGGCTTCTTGTTGAATGCCCCACTTCAAGGTATACCGTATTTGAAGAAGAGAAAAAAGAACCAGCATATTTTTTTTATTTTTTTTCGCAACATGTTTAGGATGATTGATAAACTGCAGATAAAATATGAACTCACAAGACAAATATTAGAAGAAGCACTCGAATCAAGAACATGCGCGATCGAAAACACAGAAAGTGGGCGGGTGCACCGCCGACGAGCCGCCACTGAGGCTCAAGGCCGCCTCCGACGACGCGAGCCCGACAAGGCTCAACTGGGAGGGAGGGTTGTGACTGGGAAAGCACTTTAGTCATCCAAACGTATAATTGCTCTCGAATATCGAAGTTGGCAGGTGATTAGGGTTTTTAAGGAGCTGCACAGAGGAGTTTTTTCGGCAAAGAGCTGTGGGAGGGGCCGTGGCAGAGGCAGTATAAGGCCACTCTGACTCTCACTTTTGTGTGAGCGCCCATGAAATAGGGGTTGAGACTATCATTGAGCTGATGGTGCATCATTCATGAGTAGCAGAATAACTGACTTACACATATGTACATCCGTCATAAAACTACTTCAACAAGCCCGGGTTTTATTTACGCCGAACCTAAAAAGGTTAGATTTGGCTAGAAGTATCCATCAAAAGATCTTTGACCTCCTGGGATCCTAATATAGCACCAATAGGGCCAGGGTTATGTTACAGTTGCCAGACTGGCTATATAGAGTAGCGCAAGCATCATCCATTGTCGCTCTGAAAATAGACGATGTATGTGTTACCAAATTTGTTATAAGGGCAAAATTCGGGGCCGTTTGGCGACGGGGGTGCCATTTTGGCATTTTACTTCTTCCTTTCGACGTGTTGAACCATATAGGAAACTATTTTGTGAGCTTCTGAGAGTTGAAATGTTCTAGTACGGTGGCTTAACGAGCTTGGTCCAGCTTCACAAGAGTTCACAGGTCCTTGGCAAGCACCGGAAGTGCAGAATGCTCCCTCTCCCTCCTCGCCGAACTGCGCCAAGAATTCTATTAAAATCGAGCTTCTGACTCCAAACTTTGTTAGACTTCTTCTCGTATTTCTTCAAGCTCGTGCAAGATGTGCAGGTTGAAAAGATACGAAAAGGATAGCACGCAAGATTGCGAGAAAGTAGCACGTAGACTGTTAGATTTTGGTTCACCTCAGAGAATCATTTGCATGCCTAGCCGAGTTCCTGAGCAGAGCCGGGCATTATGGGCCATTCAATGCGAGGCATTATCGTCACACCCTTTTATTTCCTTCAACAATCAAAGTAGGATTTGAGTTTGCCCCATAAAGCAGCTTCTTATGATTCCAAGAAAACCCTTTTCTAGTGGGCCAGTGTCGTAGTCGATAAAAGTTTCTTCTTAGAATTGGAAGGAAAACTTCGAACGAATTGGTGGGTACTGGGGCAAATGTGGTGCATTGGCAAGTAGCGCCGCTTCCAATTGATCAAGGGCTAGCTCGGCTCCTTCCAGTGAGATCCTGTCTTCCTGTTCTGGGGTGAATTGGTCGACAACCGGCAATTAATTAATGAACGAATCTAGAATTTGCCATGAAATCCACTTTCACGGAATTACGGGAAGTTCAGTGATCATGGCGTAAGGGACGTACGTGTTGAATCGTTCGAGGGATATGGAGCATCTACAGACTCACTTTGTGGCGGCTTTAAGGCAGTCGGCACGATAATTCCCCAAAGACGTGCACGGTAATTCCCTAAAGACGTGGAGGATTAATACGACTGGCATAACAGAATTCCGTGGCCCTGAGCAGGCGCTGTGTGGGGGCCTTTCCTGAGGAGGGTACCCTTATAACGCCCTACCGCGAGCAACAACACATCTGGCCCGCACCAAACGCTCTTCTCGCCTGCTCGCCTACTTTTGGACGTATAGGATCACAACCACGTTGAACGTGCGTTGTGGACCTGCCCGTGCCTACTTCATATGAACCTTGCCACGTCGCCTACGTGTAGTGTTATGTAACGCTAGGAGAACGTAGAACGATACTGCTGGCAAAAAGCCGGCAGGTACGTTCCACATCGTAGACTCCTTCCACAGCCACCCCGCAGCCGTGTCGCTCGTCCCTGGCCGCAGTCCAGCGTAGAAAATAACAGCCCCCATTTCGTTGTTTTCTCCACCATTTCGCCACGTTATTGTTCACTGTTATTTGCCACTGGGCGCCCTTTGCTTCGCTTGTTCAAGGGGTACATGATAGTTATTCGTGCCAACTACGCTCTAACCGGTGTTAGGTTCACTCGCTCGTTAGTCCCGAGTACTGTCCTCTGCATGAACCCATTGATTGACTATAGAGGGGAGTCTAAGAAAGCGAGCAAAAGGCGCTATTTGGTTCGGTGTGTGGGGTGGGGGGGGGGAAGAATAATCTGCCATCTCGGAAGTGTTCTAATACATGATGCATACACTTTATAGGGCGCTGTTTATCGACGGGGGCATTCTGCTTTTCATAGATTTGCCAACCCATCTAGGTACCCTTTTTTCGAGTTGACACGTTTTAGGATGGTTGGCTAGACGATCTTGCTCTAGCTTTACAAGCGTTCACAAGTTTTACCAGCGTTCACAAGTTTTACCAAAGAAAAGATTTGTAAAACGGATCCAGGGAAGCAAGTATCATGCAAACAATGCCCCCGCCCTCGATGAAAGCGTCGCAGAGATGGAGAGTCCGTGGTTGCGTACTTCATTTGAACGTGGGGGCAGCTGCGCTTCTGGAGGGATATTGCAGTTTCAGACCAGTTGCAACCATGACTTTGTCCAGCACAAGATGGGACAACACTTGTATCAAATGGGAACATCCTGAGAACAGCGCATCTTATGCTATGTCCGAGTAAAGTACACCCCCACTCCCGCGCTGGGATGTGCAGTGTACTAACTAACAGGTTCTCACTTCGGTGAGACTTCTAAATTCTTGTGGAGCTGCAAAATCGTACAAATGAGCCTTCGTTACAGTTATTCACGGGTCTTCACAAAGTGCCCTCACGTCCTGCTTTGCTGGGCACCATTTTTTGCCCCCATCAAGTCGATTTTTGCTCTCCTCTCCTCTTTTGCCATTCACTTATAATGGCCCATCGTAAATTGTAGGCAGTAAAACACTCGCAGGTATTTAGTCGAGAAAGCATCGCGACGAAAGAACTTCAGCATATGTATGAAAATCGAAAACCAGAGACGTGTTCTTTCACCCCAAGCCTTTCTAGGGAATATTCATGATTCAGAACCCTTTCACAAAGGGAACCTTCATCTACCCTTTGCCGCCCTTTGTCTACTTTTGAATTTTTGAAGTGGAGCTCTGACCTGGCCAGAAACCCAAAACCACTTTTTGTTCTGTAGATGGCTTGCGTTTCTCCATTATTCAAAAGTTTTGAATTTCAAAGGTCGAAAAAGTGTGGTGCGGAGGGATTGTGCATTGAATAGACGAAAAGGGGGATGACGACCGAGGGATCAGAGAGGTAACCCAAAAACCCCACGGATGACGTCCGACCCCATGAGCTTCCTTCTTGGAACTTCTCCGTGGAAAAGAATGGCTTCTTTCCCTTCCGAACGAGGGAAGCCCACTGAACTGCTACTGCTCGGACGGATGGTGACGTTGTTCTTTCGAGGGGTTCCACGATTAACGGGGTTCGGAATGGGGAATCGATAGGGTCAGAGACTGAAAAGGTGAAGCTTTCAACATTGCTGTTTCCCTTTGTGCACCACGTATTGCACCTCAGGAGGTCCGCAGACTTAATGGCACTTGACGGGTTTCAAAGGCTGGTTTGTAAATGGTGAGTTTTGCGGCTCAAGCAGTAATGAAAAGAGGGTAAGTGACAAAATGGTGAAGAGAAAAGCAGAAGAAATATATGCCATGCTTGAACGTACATGTGTCAGAGAGGGGGTGTGGTTGGAAGAGTTCTCACCTGTTGGTGCCAACTCTTTCTGCTTATCGTCTGACTCTCGCCACTCGAACTAGAACTTAGCGAATAGCCGCCTTCTTCAGAGAAAATGGAAGTTGGGCATTTCAGTGGCTAGTGGGGCGGAAGGCCGTGCTTTGTTCGCGAGCGATTAGCGCATCTCGCAGCGTGTTTTGACTGTGGAAGAAGCGCATATCTTCCTGGCGGACAGGGAGCTAAGCCACCATATTTTCTCACTCAAAGGATGAATGATGAAGTTTCGTCGTTACCTATCAGTCGTTAGGATGCGATAGTCATTTTTTCCACTCAGAGTCGCAGTGCCATTCATATGCGATATGGCCAACACAATTGCTTGCGAGGGACAGTCAGTGCGAATGACAGTATCCTCCCACACGAGTCTGGAACCAACTGCCAATGCAGCACCAAAGGTTTTTATAGTGGCCTAGGTGGGAGCCACTCTGGTATTCACCGTGGATCAGATCGATGTCTTCTTCTTCGTCACCATCTACTGTCGTCGCCGGGCCGACAATAATTTATGGTATATTTCAAGCAATTTTCAAATTTTACCTTTGATTTTTATGCCCCGGATCAATGCGGTGTGTTGTTCACTTGCTTTGCTTTGTTTTTTTTAACTTCCGTTCATTTCACATTCACGCCTCTCACCTATTGTGGCCCACGCTTGACACCTTCACAACGACCCATTAAGCTTAAAACGGCCCTCGAGTTCCTGCAGAGAAACGGCTGTTAGTATCGGTGAAAAGGTTCTCACACGCTCTTTCAGGGCACAATGAAGGGTGATTACTCGTTCACAAGAACTATGATGTTTCCGGAGTTAATTTTGTGTATTTATGAGAATATAGAGATGTTTTCCACCCCTTCAGTATAGTGTCCTTTCAGAACAGTGTCTCGTGATTAATTATGCGAATAACTGAGTCGCTGAATCAGTTCATAACTAGTTCACCGCAAAGGCAGAGATCGGCACGATAAGAGTGATCCAGGGCCGAACACAAAGGAGATGCAACTGATTCGCGCTATGGCAGGCTAGCAATTTGTATTTACAGGTACGCTCTACACCCGTCTCCAAAGGTCTGGTCATTTCTGTGCCGTAGTCTAGGGGTCTGCTGGTGTAGAAGTGTGCCCCTTTTGTCACTATTTTGATGATGAGCGGAAGTGAGATTGAAGGGGAATGATAGCTGGATGCCATCTGGGACTCTGCGCGCAGCAGAGCACGCACCACGCGACACGCCACACTGCCAGCTGTGTGTCTAGCCAAGCCAGTCGCGCTTTTGTCTGCGCACTCTTGTTCATTTGGCTGCTGTTCTCTACACCTGACCGATAGGTAGCTTGCCTTTCATGAAATTCGCTGTAGGACCTCTGCGGGTCCTGGTCGACGTGCTGCAGCTCGATAGGGTCTTACAAGTGTTTCTTCCTCTGAGAACGCGCCATGCAGCGCCTGCTCATGGGCGTGAAAATCCGTCCTGCCAGGCTTATTTATTCTGATCGTCTTAGGGACTTATCTTGCCAACAGCCTTTGGAGTAAGTAAACGAGTTCCCCTCGTGGGAAGTGTACATGTGAATGGTTTTCATGGCGTTCTCTCCTGTAGTATGTGAAACTTCATTCCAGACGCTGTGTGGAGCCACCACTGTGCGAGTCTCGAGTACAAATAAAGTAAGATAAGGTAATAAAATAAGTAAAATTAACAAACAAAAAACTGTTAAGGCAACCGCAATCAAGTAAAACATTTTTGCCTGAAAATAAGCCTCACACATTCTGGGGGATAATTCCACATTCTCGCCATAACTGCAAGCGCATGAAACTGGGGGAATTCGAGGGGGGGGACTCATGAAATCAGGGGAATGGGAAAACATGACCCTGCTAGACCCAGAGTGCTGAGAGTCGTACTTCCTACCGTATCTTATTGGCGTAAAGCGTGGGTAATACTCGTAATCTACGGCATGCTGGATTCTCCGACTTTTTGTACGGAAAACATTTTGCATGGAGGAAGCAGGATGATAAAGTGAGACAAATGGCGAAGGAAAGGAATAGGAGAGTTAGTAGCAGAAATTGGGTATTTTTTAGAGGTGAGCTTAATACTTCTCATAGCTGCCTAGGGAACGCTTGATAAACGGCCAAACTCGCACGGTCCGGCAGAATCCATATCCTGCTTTCCATTTAAAGCACTAACCTCTCTAATAAAACTGCCCGTTTCCAGCTTTTCCTTGCCGAAACGAAGCCAGATTCAATCTTTGTAACCAAAGTCTGGCTCAACTCAAGAATCAAAGACTATGATTTTATGGTCCTCTACCTTACAAATAATTAAATAAACGAAATTTCAGAATGATCGCATTGACAGGCTTTCATAATGGGTGGTCTAGTCCTCTCAGATTTCCTGATTATCCAACAGAAGCATTGTTCATATTTTGCATATAACCGCAGCATTGCCTCAGCGGAGCGCCAAATTAGATGAACAAAGCCTTGTTACGTGAAAATTCTTCCACTAAATCAGTTTTACACAGCAAACTAGAAAATTTTGTTTCGACGAACATCTCCCTCGTACACATTGGGGACATGCTGGATAAATTAAAGTGCGAAATCAAAGTGCGGGGGAGCGACCACGAACGGTTTCAATTAGAACACGGAAAGTCCATTTCGAATATTTCGAGGGGATGTCCGTAAAACAATGACTCTGGCAAGAGCCATCTGACGGGATAAGAGAGCTTTTTATCCTTCAAACGAACCTTAGCATCAATTGGTCGTCTCCGGATGGCGGAAGGCCTCCGGGAGATCGTTTGGGTTGCGCCGGGACGTGGAAGCTGATCTGGAGACTGTAACCAGGGAATTCTTACCATGGATCTGAATTGGAGACCATGTGTCGATAGAGTCTTAAGCTATTACAATATGGATAAGCAAAACATTGCAACATAATTTATCAATCCAACCTTCATGTTCCCAACAACTTATGAGCGGTGTAAGTATGGCTGCTCACACTGAGACCGGTGGGGCGGGTGAGCCGCGCCGCGTGTGACTCGGCTGTGACGCGACTGTCATCGCTGCCGCGTCACAGCCGAGTCACACGCAGCGCGGCTCATACCGCCCCGACGCGTAAAACTGGCAATATTGAGGACTGTATATATGTAATCGTGAAACAGAAAAGGAAGTGAGGCTTTGGTGGTGAGCTGTGAACATAAGCGCATACGTTGACATCGAGTCGTATGGTTCAGGAAGAGGTCGACTTTCGACCGACTCGATTCGACGTACGTTTATTTTTGTAAATAACCTTATAGACTCTATCGATCTACCCAGGTCTCCATTCAAAGTTCCATGGTAAGTTGGCGGACTTCCCTGGTAAGCCAAGCTCCGCTGGAAAATCGTTCAGGACTGTTCAGAAGAAGGCCTTTAGCTAGCGACGTGACAGAATTATCTCGCTCTTGATGGGTCGTTATTTGTTCGCGAAGCAGGTAAACCCTGGACCGCGCCCGTAGTCAGGGTACAGCATCGTTGTGCGAAACCCATATGGGGGGGGGGTCGTACTCACACCATCATTTCGCACATCCCCATGCTGTACCCTGCCCGTGGTAAACGTGCCGCTTGCCACAATACCACTTTCCACGTAGAAAGATTTGATTATGAGTACTTATTCTATAAAGTAATCGGTGTCAAACATCAGCGACTAAAGACCAGTGCTACAGAAAACGATTGATTACATAGGGTTGAACCTAGTTGTTCGACAGCCTCCATATTGCGACGCATATAACTTCATCATGCCCATATGAAAGTTGATGCAAAAGGGCAAACTGGAGGCGCTGTCTGGGTTAAGGGAGGGTCACAGGAAGCGTTGCTGTTGTGGTGGATGTAGCCGAAGAAAACCAAGAGGCGAAGACATTTCTTGGTAGAATGCAGTAGAATGAGCTCCATCAGACTGAATCGACAACAGAAAAACGCAAGGGTAGGTATGCCACAATGTAAACAATGAGCGAGGTATGGCAGGGATAATCCTTATACATGAGATACCAAAACATTCATTTCACACTCTGTAGTGCTACAACAGGAAGATTGGCGGTGATCGGTGAGATCCAGCAAAATGTCCTCAGCATCAGTGTCTAGCGTTTGTCACGGAATCTTTGATGGGAGTTGAGAGCGCGGCACATCCCTTAAGAAGTTAATCAGCGTCCCTGTGCCATGTAGCGCTGCATTCTCACAGCACACCACGCAACCGTAGAAATCGGGCAGATGCCCAAGAGTCTATGAGGTGGCGGGTTGGCTTGTATGGACGCTTCTCAATGAAGGTGATCCTGCCAACTGTGTCTTTTTCCGCAACGTGATGCTTGACCCTAATCGTGCTGATCCCGTCACTTCACGCATATCCATGCTGTACCCTGC
>MU931423.1:0-14733 GCA_036418165.1 Cooperia oncophora
TCGTGAGTATAGGAGGAGCTAGACTCCTCTAATCAGCTAGAACTAACAGGTTTGTGGCGCTACCGACTGCTAAGTGTGTAAATGCGCGTGAAATGGGAAAAGTCAACAACATACAAGGCTCTCGGTTCAAATACGGCTCCTCCCCTCTAGCGAACAAACACTTTCTTCTAGGATCATGAATAAATACTCGAAATCAGAGTTTGTACCGAAACGCTGACCAGTGAAGTGTAGTCTCGGGTGGGCAATATGTGTACGGGTAGGACTACATTTCTCGTGCCCATATCAGTGGAGGCCTAGCAGTGCATTATTTTAGAAAGGTATTATAAGTTAGCTGTCACTCACCCCAGCATTTGTTATGCTTAACATCATTGAGTTCGCATCCCGGAAAATACCAAGCGTACGGTAAGCAACGTTCGGTGGTCCCACCACAGTAGAAACACTCCTAAACATTTTCATGTATTTCACGTGCACAAGGCAGTTAACGAGTTTTTCTTCTTCCGGATTTTTTGGAACAAGCAAAATAACAAGATTATGGGGAAGCCGTAGTGGGTATGCTTCATAAACAGACAAGGACCTAAGGAATAGAAGTGCAGATCCAGGCTATGTGGAGCAAAGTCCATTCAAACGTTTTTGTATTGGGCTGTTCCAGGTTGACGAGGCACACAGGGCACGTCCTGCCGTTGCGAAAAAGTTGCAAGGTACGCCCCCTCTAAAACTCAGTTTTCTAAAACGACCTCCTCCTATTTTATCTACCATCTACTTCAATTTTGGCAACTTTCTGGCGCTTTTTTGGAGAAATTTTGCACCTTCACCCCAAAGGGCTGCTGCTGAGCTGAAGTGGGAGGGAGAGGGGGTGTTGCGCACTAGAATTGACCAAACCAAAAAAAATCAACTACCGAAAACATTTTCCGCAAGAGCAAGTACGTCCCCCTCTTTCCACCGACCAAATACGATCACCTCGCTGGAAATCCCCAACATGGAACTGATGTGCACTGAAGGCAGGTGCCGAAAATACGAATGAAAAAAAATCCGCAGAAACTTTCTGGCTTGTTCAGTCTGGAGTTCCCTTCCAGAACATGTTAAGATGTTCCATCCATTTTCGAGCAGTCTGGTACCGGCCTGATTGGGTCCTCATTCGTATTATGTTAAAACCCAGCATCGTCTAGCCTCCCACCTCCCCCCATGAAAAAAGCGCCTTTTCCACTTGGGAACCAGGAATCAATGGTCCTTTGACCAGTGATATTCCTCTCAAAAATGTTCCACAGTAAAGAGAAGAACTCATGGCGGGTGAGGACGGATTTGCGTGAGAATAGCACGATTGTGATAATGTCGGTTTGAGGGCACGCGGACTTCGCGGTGACGCGCGTCGACGCGCTGTAACGCGCGACGACGCGCGCAATCTCAACAGCGCTACAATCCTATAGACGCGAACTCAGCTAGAGTCGGGAATCGCTCAGCTCCGCTCTAGCAGCTAGTGCCTATCGATACCAGACTGCGTTATTAGGCAACGTGTGCAAACCACTTACCCCATACTCTGTCAACATTCAAGCGGTGCCGATCGATTCCCGTATGCGGCTGCGTTAGCGTATCACTGGAGCGCTGATGCAACTGTAGCGCGTTGTAGCAATCGTCACTCGTCGACGCGCATTATAGTGCTTCGACGCGTGTCAATCGCAAAGTTATAGACTGTCTGACTGTGCATTAGTCGCTGGGCAATCAAACTGACACTGCCCGCGACAAACTGGCAGGCAATATTTATGGAGTGATTTGGTGGCGCATTCATTTCGCTTATGGGCGCTTCACCCAAAAGGCGGCCCTTAGCTTCAGTACTGCCTTAGCATTAGTCTTGATAAAACATGCACTAGTAAACAAAAGCCAGAAAAGCAAAAAAAAAACTGCGTCCTTCAGCTACAGCTGCCGGACATAATGACTATTCCACCTGGTTAAATTCTTATCACAAATTTCTATTTAAAATGTGTTTCCGAACAAGTCTTTAGCGAGAAAACGCTGTGTTAAGTACCAATGCGAACTAAAAAGCAATCACCAACTTCAGAAAAACAACGGGAATGTTTTTTCTAAAGTTTTCAAGAACGGTCACTCTGCCATTGATTACAGCGCTTTTTTAGTTCTCTTCATCTCCAATTGATCAGACTGTGTCGTTGTTATAATTTTTCAGGTAATGTGAATGGTATCTTGAAAAGGTCAGATCGCAACAAAAAGAGTAGGAAGAATGACGTGTGGCGTGAAAGCGTGGGAGGTTCAAGCTCAGATAACCTAATCGCTCAGAGAACCATCAGTAAATTGTGTAATGTATGGAACTCAAGGATTCCGCACATTCTCATCAACCACACTTTCCCACTAAACAGAGACGTATTATAGGGGAAATCTGGAGCCACCAGGTCCTGCTGGGCCATGAAATCTTTAATCCTCCAGTGTCGAAATGCTTTTGGCCTTGACTTGAAAGGCAGTTGCACCGTGGTTTTCCACTCGGCTAAAATGTATTAGGCGCTATCACAAGTGGGAAATGGCGAAAGAACGGAGTGAAACGGTCAAAATCCGGCGAAGAAAAAGCTCCGTTCTCAGTGACTTGTAAATCGATTTCGGACGAGTTTCCCGTACGCATCTTGCCAATCACCGCTACCGAAGATACGCTGCATATTTGACCCATATATGCAGTCAGTCATCACGACCGCTTCTACCAACCTTTGTTTCATAATTGCCTCAGCCAACATGAATGAATACGCAGGCATCCAGGGGAACGTCTTCCGTTTTTGGCGGGCCCGGACGAATGCTTGCTGCTCGATAAGGCGGTCCATAGGGTACTTCTCATGGGAAAGCGCACGAGGCCGGTCCGAGGCCACGGAATTTGTGTTAGAGCGGATACGTAATATAAATCCTACATCTTGTAAGCATTTATCTGCGTGGCCAACTGCGTTTAAGATACTTTCCAGATTTCATCCCTTAGGTCAAACATGTGCAAGAGCCTTATTTTTGAAGAAAGCTGTTGCAAGAATTACCTTTGCCTATTTTATGCGCCAGTCCATACACGAGTGAATTTTTTGTTTGTTTAATGGTTCTTCCAACCACGTCCGAGATGGTCTTTGCCATGTGGCTATGCCAGCGCGGCGTCCGCTCTGCAGTAAACGAGCCCACTTTCTCCGCTCTGCAAGACAAGACGGGGACCGCGGCCGAAACTGACATACTTGGATGTTGTATCCATACTCCGCCCGTGCTATACTCAACGTGCAGCAGTTGTGTCGAAACTGAAGCTGCGAAACACGCACTCAGCAGTACAAAACAACCAGAAGTCAGAGAACACAGATGCAAGTAGCGCTTTTGCTATGGTTAGCCTACTATTACCTGCCCGTGACCGCACCTGTTACTATCTGCTACTCAGCCAATACATAGTATTTTCCCTCAGAACGCTGCAGATTCTTAGAAACAGGTTTTCCTAACGTACGAGTAGCAATGGTAGGTCGCTTATCGGTCCCGTCGCGATTTCCCTCTCTAATGCGATGCGTCAATTTCTGCTCGAAAGTAGAGGTACGTTGCAAACTCCGGGCGCTGTTTATCGACGGGGGGGGGGGCATTTTGTATTATAATTGCTTCCCTGGTTCCGGTTTACAAATCTCACTCTGGTAAAACTTGTGAACGCTTGAAAGCTGGAGCAAGATTATCTAGCCACCGATCCTAAAAACCTTGTCACCTCGAAAAAAAAGTCGGTTACCTAGATGGGTTGGCCAAATCTGTGAAAAAAGTAGAATGCCCCCCGTCGATAAGAGCCCGAACCCCTTCCAATGATGGAATTCATCGCAAGATCTTCTATTGACGACAGCTCCTTTAGACTGGAAAACCGCTTTCCTGACCACCGCTGATCGGAATGCCTTCCTTTCGCGGCAAGTCTTGCCCTTTGTCATAAGCGGCGAGCACACCCGCTCACTCTCCGTATCATTCACCTATCCTAAAAACATTTATCAGACAAAACTGGCACAGCTCGAACCTCATAATCAGCAGTGAAAAATAGAATAAAAACAAAAGTCAAATGGACATAATTCATTCTGTGATGCATGCGACCATGACAATGACTTCGTCTCTTCCGGAACATATGAGAAAAACTTGTCCCGTTTCCCCCCCCCCCTTGTCAGAGCTGACTTTTGCGCCGTCATTTCCTGTCCATATTTTCCAATCCTCTTCCCGTTTACACACTCCACGACCCCTTCTCGCTTTTCTACACTTATGTAGATCTTGCCCGTTGACTCGTTGGCCACATAATCCCTATTTGTATTCGACACTAATATCTTAAGTGCCCGTTGTTTCGCTAGACATTTCTGTAATACAGTGCACTACTTAACTAGTTATAAATTCTGCGCTTTCATACTTGCCGGCCAGTCGTCCTATCCCAGCGTCTGTCGACGCGTCCGCAGGTCAATTCTTTTTATTCCTATCGGTCAGCGTCATAGGGAAGTATACATATCGGTCTAGCGTCTGCCAGAGTCCAGCAGCGTCTCGCAGCGTTCGAGAGAGGAGAATATAGTGCGATAGGAGGGTAGCAGACAGCTGGTGATCCCTATCGCGCCATACTACTATCGGTCTATCACCCTCCTATCTCTCCATACCCCACCAGCTGTCTGCTACCCTCCTATCGCGCCATACTGCCCTCTTCCGGGCGCTGGTAGACGCTGGTTTACGCGCGCAGACGCTTGATCGATACCTATACTTTACTAATCGCAGACGCTGCCGGACGCTCAGAACGCGGTGTACCTATTGATCGCTGGTGGACGCTACCGCAAAGTTGAAAGCAGCCGTGGGTGGTCATAGTTATACTAGGGTGCGAATATCTCTTCAGCTGTCTATTAGCATCCCCCCCCATCACTGCCCGACAAGCATGCTCATTAGGCACTCACCGGTCCTGGCCGCACACAATCGCGAGATGCGCATTCGCCAGAGGCGAACTCGCACTTCTTCCTCTCAGCCTCGGTGAATTCGCCGAGACCAACAAGCTCATTCAGTACTTGAGCCTGTGATACATTGGTTAGAATAAACACAATCCATAGACCGAGCGCAACGTCGGCCCAGCACTTTCGTAACATCACCGTCGGTGAGGTTTTTCTGGACGGTCCTAAAAAAAGAGAGAATTTGGTTCCATTGTTCCCTTTGTTCTGAAGTTCACTATGGAGCTACGATGGAGAGCATCACGATGTGCTCTCTCTGGGAGAATGTTGAAAGAAAATAAATGCACTACAGGTTGAAACCTCACCAGTAGAATACGTGGCAGCAATTTTTTCCTTCCGGAAGATCGTGCGAATACAAACGTATCTTGGTTATAGAAAGTGCCTAAAACTTCAAAACAAACTTCCAAGCACTAGAAATCAAGAAATCGAGAGCTTTGTACGACTCTAGACAAATCTTCTCTACCTCCGGATATCTAAGCGTTTCAGAGAAGACAGAATTCCTCTCGCCGTTGTCAAAACGACGAGGATCAGGAACGTAAGCGAGAGGCGGTCAGGGTTACACATAGCAGAAGCACGTATTCTGAGAGGCAGTGGAACTATGCCCATTGTATCAGTTACGCAACATGGGCGGATATATTGACGCATGCTTTTCCTACCCGGATGGGGGGGGGTGAGGAAAAAAGACACTTCGCAGAGTGCATCATCAGTTTTTTTTGCACAGTCATGGCTATGTACATGGAAGATCTGTGTCAAAACATTCCCAAGACAATCCTCTATACATGGGAGCAAGCAGTCTACCTCAACCTCCACACTTACAACAAGGTAAAGTCATCCCTCATTGTCGTGGAGCCTAAGGACAGAGGCAGTAACTATCGTCGGCGGAGGATGAAAATGAGAATGGGGGAGGGGGTGACTTGACAGTGATGGAAAAAGCGAAAGAAGCAGTCAATGAACGTCCCCGTGAGCGCACGAGCTTCCTAGGCTTCTCATTTCATGCCGGAAAACAGATTTGGCCCCGCTTGTGTACATCCCTGGCTCACAACCATTTCTTCTCATCTTTCAATACTAAATGGAGTGAAAAACTGGTAGCTATGGAAACTTGTGGTGAAAACTGCGAACACCGTAAAGCACCATGGATATAAGAAATGGGTGCTCGAACTGTTGACCAATAAAGCGGCTCCACCGGTAGTAGTTTGGTTGGCATACAAAGTAGAACCTGATTCTGCTCATACTCATTCTCAAGAAGAACGATGTTCGAGCGTTATGAAAAGATCTGTTTTCAATATCAAGCTTCTTCTCGGACAAAGCATTCCAGGTAAATAAATGCCTCGCACTTTGCATAGGAGGGCACCTCGAAAGACGCCCTCCTATGCAGGCGCCTCCTATGCAGACTGAGCCTACATGGAAGTTCCACACAGAAGAATTGGTGACTTTACCTCCAGTCACGACTGCTACATATCCCGTTCCAATGACCGAGGTGAAGATATCGCACGAACTAGGACCTAAGATGGCCGCAGCGCTTTCGTCACTCATTGTAGGCCAGCGAAGGGGACAGCCTTTGAGGCTACGGATCAGACCGTGAAGCATAAAAACTGGCGCATCCTTCATTCTATTATGCAAGGTTAATTAAAACGAACATTAACCTGTGATGAAGGATTTTGAAATTCAATGCATAAAATTTTTGAAATTTCAATGAAAATTCAAATTTGAAATAAGAGAACTTTTCTAGAACAGCAGTCCTCACGGACCTTCTGCGAAATAGTGAACAGAAGAGACCACGTTGGTGGATAAAAGTACGAAAAGACTGATCAATACAATGCCCTGACACCTCGGTGGGATAACTAATTGGGAGGTCGACTGACCGCTGACAGGGCAGATAGCGGGGAAAACTACGAAAGGTCATAGAAAGTTCTATGAGGTGATTTTCATATGAATAGATAGCATTTTTCATGTGGATTCAAATGGTGTACCTTTGACTGGATTTTCTTAACATGGAAAATGAGTAATTTTCCTTTAAAATGGTTCCCTGAAGTTGGAGCCCGATAGCCGACAACCGGTCTAAAATATACCACTGCGTTTCCACCAATTTGTTGGGAAGCACAAGGCGTTCTGTACGCAGCTTTTTTATGGAACGTATGGGGCCTCCCAGAGCGCTGGAAATTCTGCCTGAAAACGCTGAAAATCTAGCATTCGTCCTGGTATCGCACGAAGTGCTCATTTCAAGTAGCTGAAAAACTCTTCTTATTGACTTCATTCTTGGACTTCGTAAAAGTTGGGGGAAACAGGGCTCCATACATTAGGCCAGTTGCACTCGTGTGGTCAGAACTGAACCAATGCTCGAGATTTTTCGAACTGAAAAGGCTATATCGCCCGAAAATGACATCGAGTGAAACCCCACTATTTTCAGAGAAATCGGCACCGTAATGATCAGCATCTTTTGGGAAACACAACTGTCTAGTTTATAACCATTTCTTGCGCGATATGGTACACTATTTGATTCCTGAATGATTTAATTCCCAACGTTTGCCCCCTGGTTATAATTATAGCGAGACTCGCTCGCTAACGAGTGTCCCCAGGTACACTCCTTATCCCTGAGCCAGAGTAGGCGTGGCATTTGAACATGGCACGGAACTGGTTACTCGTGGAATATTCCAGTCTGGGACAACTGTCATCTTGTTCTGTGTTGGACAGAGACACGACAACAATTGTGTCAAGATGAAAATATCTCACCAGAAGCATAAACACCTTCAGGTTAAGTTGAAACATGCGGCCACGCCTACCCGATCTCAGGGATTTCGAGTATACTTCGATAGAAAGCGGAGTTCAATTTTTGACTTTTTCAGTTTTTAGGATGCCAGCTTATAGAACTCGACGAGTTGAGTCTAACAGTATAGGTTTCTATATGAGAAAAGTTCACACGAACTGAGTTATAGCAAGAAAAAACAAAAAACGCGAATCAGCATTTTTTCGTTTTTTTTTTCGAACATTTAGGGTGGGTATTGTACTTAGGCAGAAGTTATGGTGGTTGAAGATCACTCTGTCCCTTGACTGGGCTTCACACAGAGCCAATTGACACGTCGTTTCGAAACCCTCAGTTTCCACCAGATGCAAATTTATGAGGAATTCCGGTGGAAGAGATCGCGGACATATGCTGGAGCCATATGGTGCCAGCGTTAAAAACGAACGCCATTCTCGTGATCAGGCCGTCAATATCCCAAAAGTGCAAAGTTATTTCGATTCTGGCGAAAGAAGCAGTAGCGCCAAGTTAAGGTCTAAAGACCTGAGATGGTACCAGTGTCATCTAGACCATTAAGTTGGTCAAACATTAATGTCGCATTCATGGTTACGGTACCGAATAACTATTACAGACGAAGTTGGTGCCGAAATTTCTCTACCAAGTTTTTAGTCGGAATAGATAAATAGGGTTGCCAGCCAAAATGTGTCTAAAAACGCGCGAAAAAACACTTTGTTCGGGAAACAAAAACGCGTTCTATCAAAGAGTTCGTCATGAGTCCAAAGTACTTTCACCATCTCTTCTTGGAATTCCCAAAAACAAACCGGAATGGCAAGAATAAAGAACATTATTTTTGTGGCCCACGTGGTACAGTGACGGGTCCCCAGCGGGAAGTCGTATTCGGTTCCTGGTCGCATTCGGTTTAGGAGAACATTTCTTGATAGTTGATTTTTGGTGTTTCGCGCGCTATTCACGTTGGAAGACCCTCGTTGGAAGGGAGGGGGGGGGGGTCGCATTTGCTTTTTGCTTTGAGAGAAGAGAAGGTCGTGTCTGGCCTTGAAGAACTTATAAATTTTTCCGGTTGTTGACTTTTCCCTTCTCATAGGTTGCTGTACCCTCACCCCTACCCTTCGCTCGGCGACAGTTTTTTTTATAGACGAAGTTGGGGCCGAAATTTCTCTACCAAGTTTTTAGTCGGAATAGATAAATAGGATTGCCAGCCAAAATATGTCTAAAAACCCACGAAAAACACTTTGTTTGGAAAACGTAGCTTTGGTAGGAAGCTGGAAAAAGTTAGGAAAATGATAGGTAGCTTGGAAAAGGGGGAGGGTGGTCAGGAGGAATTTCGGCAGGACCGTATTCTGCAAAAATTTTTCCCAGCGACAGGAAGTGTCCTTGTATCCTAAGGCGTGTATCCTCCCTCACCCCACAAAAGAAACCGTTCTGAGAAAAGCATCCCATAGCTTAAAAATTACCCCCCCCCCTCCTCCGCTTCGGGAGGTGAGCGTTCCGCCCACAACTCACCATTCTTGGGGTAATGCTTGCAGCTCGAACTTCGTCAGAAAACACTGGTTGCCAAATTGAATCAGAAATAACAAGCGGAAAAAAAGCTTGGATCACGTTGAAAAGAGAAAGTGGAATTTTCGTCAAGTCATGACTTGCTTATCTTTGACTTAGGCACCGAAGTACTGTAGATATAGGAAAACTAAGCTGCGAATCCGGCACCCACAAGCCAGCATTCCGATATAAAGTGACCGACGAAAAGCCTGCAGCTAAACCCCATCAGGCATCTATGGGAAGTCTCAAAGGACTAGTTAGTGGGAAGAAGTCCACAGGCAATGATGAGATAAAGGAAATATTGGTTAATGCCCGTGAAGGTGCTGCGGAGTGGCCCACACCCTCTTCAGGGGCATTCATCCTTTATTCATTCACGGGGAATAAGGGTTATTCAAGTCTCATCAGTAGCAATTAAACAACAGACCAAACGTAGTGCGTGAAGAGTCGGTTTCTGACGGCGCGCGTTTGAGCGGGAGGGGGGTGCTGGCGCGCGCGCGAGGGGGGAGCGGGGCACAAAAAGAAACGTTCTGGGAAAAGCATCGCCTTTCTTAACGTTTCCGCTCCGCTTCTGGGTGAGAGGGGCGTGCTCCGCTTGGCAACGAAGTTTTCCGCCATGCAGGGACCGGCCCGTCTGAGGAGAGTAAGTTTGTACCAGATTCGCCTGAGAGGGTAAGAACACTGAAAATGCGTACGCATTCCAGAAAGAAGTAATCAATGGCTGACCAGGGCACATCGTTTTGGGGAAATCCCCAATAGGGGAGCCGTATTTGGTCGCCAGGAAGGGGGAGTCGTATTTGGGCTGAGAAAAATTTATTTTGATAGTTATTTTGGATTTTTTTTTTTTTTCTTTTTGGCTTTTTCCATGAGACGTTGTGAAGTGGCTGGGGGTCGTATTTGCTTTGATCATTTTTGGGAGGGGGTGGCGTGTACCAATTCCCCAAAAAGAGGGGGGTCGTTACAGTCGACCCAAGACCCAACCAATGATGTGCCATGTGGCGGACGCTTCATCCCTTACTTCGAACTTGAAACTGTGAAAACGTGAAAAAAAACGTGAACATGAAATACTTCGAGTTTTTCTCCGCAACTGTACATTACTCTCCGACATAGTGCATTATGATTACGCAACATTCCCGGAGACAAAAGCAAATCAAAGTGACATAACAGAAAGCATGCCAAACAATGCGATATGTGGAATTATGTATGAGGAATTGGAAGGTGTCAAACTCATGAATATAATCTCACAACAATTTTGGCTTACTAGGCGATTGTCGATGCGATGTTGTTTGGCAGCGAAACGAACTGGACTACTCCAATTTTGTCGGCATGATCGCCTATTGATTTTCAAGTTTATTCAGCTGCATCATCGATCAACACTGTTCAGCTCTTCATCAGGGATATTTTATTATGATGTCACTGTAACATAGAATTTCCAATTAAAGTTATAAAGCCCAATTATTGCGTAATATATGGGTGAAAACGGCACACCCAACCTTTGTCATAGGCCTCATGGAAGGCACGACATGCTAGCACCGGGGCTCGTTATTGCGATGAGAACATTAAACATTTCCGTCAGCGCCTCCCTCTTCACCAGAGCACGTCGTTCGCTGGGCATTCTCAGCAAGGGGGGGGGCGTATTTATTGATGGGGAGAGGGGGTCGTATGTGCCCTTGAGAAAAATATTTTCAGTTATTCCTTTTCTCGGTTTTTTCCTGTTTCAAGTGTGCTATGCAGTCCTCTAGAAGGCTGTTTTTCGGGAAGAGACTGGGGAATTTTTAAAAAGAAAAAAAGCGAAAACAAACGTGAAACAAAAGAAAGCTGGACATACATATTTAGGATAGCGGTAGGTAAGATGGAGTGTAGATGATTTTTCAAGAAAAATTGCCATGAAAACCGAAGAAAGCTGGGGATATTTAGGGTAGTGGTAGGAGTGTAGGAAGGCTCGGGCAACCGCCTTCTCAACGTTATCTCCTCTGAAAATCCTACATGCGTTGTGCGAATCCGGCAACAGGAAGGGTCATATTTGGTTGGCACGAGAGGGGTTCATCTCGTTACTATCTTGAATATTTCTCGTTACGCGCGCTACACCCTCTTCCCCCCCTCCCATGCAACAGTTTAGAGAATTCCTCGCATTATGAATGGTTATGTTGTGGGAAAAGTAGAAAAGCTCTCCTCTTTCCTAATATTCCCGTATCTATTCCGTGCATTCGTTTGGACCGGGCTCACCAGAATTCTTTTGAGGTCGTTCATGACTGTTGGGTGAGCCCTAGGACTTTTTGCCTCTGCCCTGCCGTCAAAGGAGGATAGGCAGACAGGTGAAAGACGATGGCTCTCAGAGCATACGGGAACACAAAAGAATGCATGATGACCAGTGGGCAGGGATTTCCCCAGTGGTACTGAAGGGGGCGTGATGTCTAGGACAATGGTAATTTACCGCGCTTGTGACGCGTCGTGCGGTAGTGGGCGCGGCAATTTGGGTTGGGTGTTCCACAACGACAAGAAGGTTAACATCCTCATTTTATGATCTCTTATGTTCAGATACCTTACTGAAAGGGGAGACTTGTCATCAGTACTTCTTATATACCGATGCGAGCTGTCGCATGCGACAAGCGACAAACCGGGACACCAGCAGGCTAATTGCGGTTGTCTTGTCATAAACCCCACTGGTAGCCCCTGGGGCGGGCAAACCACTAGTTTTGTATGAGGGGTTGTCAGGCGAAGTTGCGGTGGCCGACAGAACGTTGAATGGAGAAGAGGACGCAGACGAGAGCAGAAAATTAATGTCGATCCAAGAACTGAGCTCAAGCAGTCATTAGGGGGTACTGTCGGCTGACAGCTTGGCTGCAGTGGGTGGGTGAATCGTCGATGAATCGCGATGCCTCCACCTCACAATATGATGATTTTCAGTTCGCAGAACGTGCAGCAGTGAGAATCATCGCTTCAAACGATGCGTCCTTCACGTTACGTGCCAAAGCTCTGAAAACTAGTGCAGACCTCCATCTAGCCCCGTTACTGAGTCGACGTGGCAATCCTCGTTCACATACGCCACCTTTTGAAAAGCCCGTTAATCGCGAATGATTGGCCAAAACCCTTTTGAAACCCAACCAGTTCTTTAGAATTAGCCCTGGCTCTCAATTGTTCCTAATAACTAGCCCTGCGAAAATTGGAACGCAGCTGGTAACAAAAACTGCAGCGTAGACTGGATTGGTTGCTTGTTGGCAAAATAAACATTGCATAATATTGCGGTCGTTCTGTGGTCTGTCCCAGGTTATGGGTTACATCACAGGGTGTGAGATGCATGAAGAAATCATCAAGTCGATGTTTCAAACAGATTCCTCTGCAATTTCCGATGCTTCCTAGGTACTCATCAGCTCTTACTTCTGACTGGTACAGAATCACTACCTTTTCAAATTCAACTGGACCTTGCTTTCAATGCCATATTATTCACTCTATAGCCTTGAGAGGGCCATTGAGGTTCGCCTTTACGCAATAGCGGAAGCAACCTCATCCGAGTAGAATTACCGCTCTAAAATCAGCTACTCGGAGCTTCTTCTCCCTTGAGGCATGATCAGAAGCCTTCATCTCAGTTACGGTAATTCCAGTTTGCACAGGAGACTGATTTCGTCCTTCAAGTGTGCTGCTTCCAAGCTTTATTAGGGCCTAACTTCTTATTTGACGGCAAATACATCATATTCCTTTTCTTGGGTGACTAAATCGTTGCTAAAAATGGCTCAAATCCCAGTTAACAGAGAGGACTAAAGGTTGAATTTGGTTAGAGTCTAGGTAGCGGCAGTCTGGATGCCGTTTACAGTAATGGGAGGCTATAACCTTTGTGCTCCCTTGAGCTCTACAGACGAGTTACGAGCTGTCAAAAGCTTGCCCGAAGGCAGGATAGAGAGCAGTACAGTGGCCGAAAAGCTTTTGCATCACTCCTTGGTCACAGAT
The DNA here is from genome assembly GCA_036418165.1 of Cooperia oncophora. NCBI lineage: Eukaryota > Metazoa > Nematoda > Chromadorea > Rhabditida > Trichostrongylidae > Cooperia > Cooperia oncophora. The sequence continues at coordinate 13,186 of MU931423.1, forward strand.
GATAGCCTGTGGGTTTCTCCCAGTGATTACAGGAACTTCTACTCTTCACGCTCATATTATAGTCCATTTAGCGAATGTAAAACAGCCGCGCATAAAACAAAATGCGGCAGCAAATATGTAAAACGGAGCAGACATAAAAGGCGCTTAGTAAAACCAAAAGCTAGCGATAGAATGCGGCATTAAGAGCAAAGACTAGGGCGGATTGCTGCATAGCTGATAGTCTTAAGGTTACGCTTGAGGCTCGTGTTCGAAACTAGAGAAGAAGTTTAAGAGGTTCAATTTGTACGCATAAAATTTGGCGCAGTTCGGCATGGCAGAGGTGGAGGGAAGGGCAGTCCGCGCTTTCGCTACTCCCTCTCCCATCATCGTGTACATTTTTCATACAAAAATTGGCAGCGTGTTCCTTATATGAGTTGACAGGACAGGTAGTCTCTAGAAACTTTGACTGGTATCACTTTATGGCTTAACAAAATTCCACAAGTTTCTACTTGATGCCTCAACACGATGATGGTATGTAGTGAAAGTGCAAAATGTCCCCCCCCCGCCAACCAAGTCTGCGCCGATATTTGATATTGATAGACCGACATTCCATGAATCACGGGACCAAATAGAAAAAAATGCAAGCCGCGGACACAAAACATACTATGGGAGGTTCTTGGCCGTCCTCCTGCCCCTCCTAGTCGTACCGTAAGGTATCACAAACATATCACAAATCTCTACGTAAAGGGCACGCCCTGCGTTCAGTTTATTCGCAGACGCCTTCTTTTCACATGGTAGTCCTATCCGCAGGGCACAAAAATACGCAAGTAAAGCGCCACCTACTTGCGACAAAACCACCGCCCTGCCCACTGGTCACAGCAACGCCCTTTTTCCAATTCTAAGGGGTTTCTGGTGATGCGAGTGTTCCGCTACTACCTCTCTCCATCACGTACGGTGAAAGTGAGGTGATAAAGAGAAAGAGCTGACACCAACAAATGAGATCTGAGAACCCGTGACAAACAGGGTCTGTCACTAATTTTCCTCCCTGCTCCGTTTCATATTATTTATCTCAAATTTATTTAATGTTCTAAAACTATCAGACCATGCTTTCGTACACGGAGTACACATCTGTCATATAGAAGCAAAAAATTAGAAGAATTGGCTAATGATCGATCAAAAAAAGTGATGGCGCGGAGATCTTCACAGAACGGCGGTCCGCAATGGTTTGTTAATGATGCCGAGGAAGATAACGGTGCTTGTCACAGAGAAGAACTACGGAATCTGTGAGGAGGTAGAGCTAAAGGCACACGAGCTTTTGGGCCTTATGGAAAAGCATACGGGTGCTGCCGATTTCGCAAGAGAGAGCAGTCAGGGCTTGTCAAAGAAATGAAAACGAAGAAATCATTTTTCCAAGAGACGGGCAATCGTGCGCCTTGGTAACGCGCTCGAAAAATGGCATTGCCTCCTGGTTTCCGCTGAGGCCTTGCATCGTTTTTTTTTTCGTATGCAGGTGCTCTACCCTGCTATTTGGTTTTCATTTCTGTTGATGTGATTAATGAATTTCGCTTT
>MU931424.1:0-20421 GCA_036418165.1 Cooperia oncophora
AACACCACTGCGCTTTTCGATGCATCTATCTCATCTGAGAAAAAGAGGTCCTATGGATGAACAGAGGCACAACTGTCCGAATGATTCCTATACGACTTAGCGCAGAACGGCGTTCCCTAGCTCATGATAAAAGCTCGGTTCCGTGCTCGAAAACAAGTTGAGGACAGGTTTGTATTTATCATAGGAAAAACATCTGTCTCCCTATTTCCACTTGTGGCAGCTTCAGAAAAGAGGTTCCGCAGGGAAGTACTCGTTCAAGTTTTTTAGGAGCGGTACACATAAGTATGTCGTTTTGCTAATTTCGGGTTCTTTTTGATAAAAAATCGGATAGGAGGCCTTACCTTATACAGCATTTTTTGCGCGGAGTTGTTGTGAAGAGATCACCTCTGCCCATGGCGAAACAATCCTTGCACCTAAATTGGAACAAGCATCAATTACTCTGCATTCTGGGACATGAAGGGCAGCCGTGCATAGGGCGCACTATCGCCTATGAGCATGTTTTTTTGTGCGTTCTTGCCCACCCGGGTGATCTACATCTTGTTCGCACTCATGACCTGTCAGTTTAGCGCGCCGCCAGCCCAATTCCCACTAACTGTTTTCGTGTGCCCCTTCAACGTTTAATGGAAAACAATCTGACATCGCGCCATATCCACCCCACCCCCACCTCCTGGCATCCGTAGAACTAGAATTCATTTTGAATGGTAAGTGCTTCGAGGACATTCAGAAGACTAGAAGATGCGAAAGCTACAGACAAAGCTTTTACTATGTTCGAAAATTTTTTGTGCGCGTTCTCAATAATACGCAAATAAATGCGGCTTTTTGAGAACAAAACGAATTTCTAAACAATGAAGATCATGGAGGGTCTTCAATCCCGAAAAAAAATTGGATTGAAATGCGAAACCTGCTAGCGAAATATACCAAATGGCTGTGAAGTTATTAATTCCAAGTTGATGGCTCACCTCCTTGATACGGTTATTCTTAAGGTGAAACGTGATTCTATGCTCACCCTTTGTTGTTTCTCGGCACGTCATCGAATGTTTCTTGGTGGGCGTGGCGCTTTGCCGCTATTATGGGCAGATTAGCTGAAATATTGGAAGAGAGGAATCGTCCGGATTGTGGAACCATCTCTAGTGGTCCCGTTGAGCCCCGTCAGCTTTTATAAGAACGTCTTGCGACACTCGTGTGCGAGGGGAGCGCGCTGTTATGCAATATTGCCTGCTTATGACTCATCCGGTGTGTCGAAAACACCTTCACACGGCTGCACCCCTTGAATAATTAGGAGACCTTTGAATTCCCTATAGAAACAGTATACCCTCGTTGTTTTGGTTGAATAATTGGTTACTTTTCTCTGCACTTTGACCAAACGAAGTGTCATGGAGACTTCAAACGAGCTGGAAGTGCTACATAACCAGAGTGACCAGAGTGGTTACATATGGTGGTTGAGAATTTTAGATAACAGTTGCACAACGGGACCATTAATACAACCGAAGAAGGGAGGCGATTATTGGAATGGAGAACTTTGGATTCCAGCACCGTTGTTGTTTACTTTAACTTCCACAAATAGAAAAGTTATGGGTGTTTTAGCATGAAACTTGTATGAGTCCTTAAATTTCAAGAACGATTCTAAAACGACGAAATTTCTCGAAATCGAGAATACTTCAAATAAATTCGGCACATTTTAAGATTGATGGACGTGATGCTTTCCAAACCGATTTCTTACTCCTAAATTTCTTACTCCTCCTAATTTCTTACTTCTATCCCAGACAAAGTTCTTCCCCTCTGAGGACTGTCGCGCAACGTATCGCCTTTTTTTCAGAGGCTCGCAGAATCCATTGGGAAGCTGCTTGAGAAGCAGCTATCACAGCCATCCAGATTCATTTCCGCGCTCGGGTGACGAAAAAGCATCCATTTGCAACTGGGAACCCTCTAACCTTGCGCATGGCACGGAGCCTATTCGACCGCCCCTCCATTCCATCCACACCTCGTTTCTTCGGGTTTTACTGTATGGTCCGCGCTACCCTCAGCGGATTGGAGCCTATAAGCTACAATAAATATTCCGTTCAAAAAGTATAAAGCGCGCGGGATCTCTGAAGAACACGGAGCTCCGAAATCTTAATCATATATCAAAATTATTATCAACTATTATTATCGAATATTTAAAATATTCAAATCTTGTCTGAACGCGGATGCTTGCCCCCATTCAGCATCTCTTCAATTGAACTTGGTTACTGATTGCCCGGATGCCGGAAGCACTAGCATTGCAACTGTCGCGAAAAACAACTGTTAGCAAAATAAAATATCTTAAATTTGAGTTGAACGCAAAGTATAGTGTTCATTTACCTTTTACCTGCTCATTTTACTGTACAGTCGTCAGGGTACAGCATCGTTGTGCGAAACCCATGGGGGGGTCGTACCTTGGCCGCTGGAGAGGGGGGGGGGGTCGTAATCTCAAGGGTCACTCAGAGCCGAGCAATGGTTCGACATTTCAGTTGATAGTGGGAGTGGAGCTATGGAAGTCAAGATGTTTAAAAAAAAGTGAAGTTTATTATGAGTGTATTCTTTACAGCTTTAAATGCTACGTTTAACAGCCCTCTTTTCATGGGAAATCCCCAAGAATGGGTTCGTACTTGGCCGCGGGGACGTGGGGAGTATCGCAAAAGTAGGCTCGCTAGGCATCAAACAGTACAAAGGTGTCATTGCTAAGGGTAATGGAACGGACGGAAAGCTTCAGAAGACCCGGATGTAAATAGGAATACAAAATAATAAAAGATTTATTAGCAATATAGCAAGAATAAATAAATAAGTGTCAGTTTATAGCATGAACTCGTAAGTACGTAGATGACTAAATAATACGTCTCAAACAGATTCGTGCGTATTGTCCTTCCAAACCCTAAACAAACATCTGCTTGCATGGATAAAAGCACCTGAAATCAGAATTTACACCTTTCCACCACCTCTGCGTAGGAGCCTAATGCACGGCGCACGGACCAAATCGATCAGAGATAGCCGAGCTTCTCTTTCACTCATTTGAAGGGAAATATGTGTTTTGGAGGCACACTGAAAAGGTGTATCCTCACAATGGCACATAAGGAGTCAATTTTTCGGGTGGTCCAGGGGGTAGCGCAAGGGTAACCCATCTAAAATATCTCCTGAACTAGTGGGTCTTCAGAAAAACTGTAAAGCTTATTGGAAAGAGAAAAGATGGAGGGGTTTCAAGACGACTTCAGTCCTGATGAAATTGCGTTTGAACGAAGCAGTCCTTGTGTGAATCATGGAAACCAGCTCGCGATTTACCCCTGGCCGAACCGTGACCCATCCGGAATATTTCACCAACGGGGATTGTTCAGTTTGCAACTAGGTAGAATACACAATAGTAGAAACTTTGCCGTTGCATGCTGCTCACCATTCCTCAAAAGCTCCGCACCTAAAAAAGATATAACCCCCCGAACAGACCCCAGGACGTTGGCAAGTCCAACAACCGCGCTCCAATGACGTTTTTCCAAAGAAAGCGGTCGCAGCCTTGCGCCCTGCAGCCTGATCGATAATAGCCAAGTATGGAACGATTTACTGCCGGCCTGGTTATCCTTTTTTCATTTAGCTCTGCATTTTTTGTATTTTCCATGTTTCGCTTTGTTGTGTCGTGCATGTTTTCATTATTTCCCCGTCACCATTCATTGAATGCACATCTGGGCCCTGACACGCTCACCTTGGGGCTATTTTTTTCACCAATTCAGCCTATCAATGATCACCATTAGCCGCTATTTCAATTGTGTTTCTTGTTACAAGTTGCATGTCATACATAGTTATCGAACGAGGAGTTTTATTTTGAATCCTAAGACAAAATTGTAGGTAATGCGAGGCTGTTGTTCTGAAACAGCCTTTTATTTCCTGTATTTTAGAGCAGAGTGCGCCTTTCGAGAATCCAGATTCCATTTCAGGAAGCCATTTGTGGTGAACATGCATCTGGTTGTCAGTTAGAGCAGGAGGGGGGGGGTCGTATCTGGACCCTCTTCGAGGGGGGGGGGGGGGTCGTACCCACACCGCCATTTGACACATCCCCATGCTGTACCCTGACAGTCGTCATCCTCGCGCCTGATAGGAACAATCGGAGGACGCGGACGCGGGTGAATCAGCGACCGCGTCAGGAGTAGCAAACTGTCGGCGGCGCGGGGCCAGCTACTATGCGTCCTCTCACTCCCTACGCGCTCGACACGCGCCGCATAGTACTCTGCCGCCTGCACGATGACGGTCGCCTCTATAATAGACCCGTCCGCACGGCGCGTGTCGCGCGCGCTGCCTTTGGCATGTTGCCATTCGTGGTTTTGACAGAGATTGCGAGCAGGAGACGAGGACGCGAAGTTGAAATTGTGTAGAAATGACTCGACTGTATAGTTACAGCTTGTGAGAATGCTAGGGAATGAAATGTTAAGGTTGGAAGTAGTGGCCACCAATGTAGTTTAACGGTTTTCACAGGCTTATAAAGCTTTCACATTTTGAATATAAAGAAGCGCAACAAAAATGAAGAATGGGCATCGAAAAGCATTGGAATGATTCGGATACGCAAAAACCCAGCGTGAAGTGGATGGCAACTTTCTTCGAAAGTTCTGTGAGCGGTCTTGCTTCTGAACATCCATTACATCATAATCACTCGATAAGAAGGACATGTTCTTTGCGAGACATCCTAATTTCGGTCAGCTATTTGACTAACTGCGGACCTCACGCTCAATCTTTGAAACTCGCTGATTCCCTCGAGAAAGTCTCAGCTAATGTGAATTCAGGGCAATAAACCGCACGACCTCACTTCCTGAATGTTCAAATTAATAGAACCAACGACTTCCAGTGGTTGTCAAAGTAGATGAATTTGGCAAAACCCATCATATTGGTGAAAATCGTCTCCCTGAATTGCATAGCACTTCGACAGAATGGCTTGATGAGACAGGTACCCTTAGGACGATCAAACGGTCATCCATGGTCGTGTTCGCTTTCTCTAGTGAGCGTACTTCAAGAAAACAAGTTAGGATTTCGGCCATCCTTGGCAACCGCCGGTGTAGGTTGCTCCTTATCGATATTGTGGTGCTCAGGGTTTTATTTCAGTCATCCAATTTCGAATCAAAGTTGGTCATTTTGAGTCCTAGAAATCCATGATGGGGATTTCTAGGAACATATTACAGGAGAAGAGCAGGTACCTTACTCTCATCTCCTATCGATGAATTCGCACTTGTAGGACGTATTAGGCTTCATGGACTACCCTATCAACAGCTATACTCCGCATCAGTGAGATTGCTTCTCAATAGCGCCCATCACTAGTGAAACCGGCAGCGTGTCAAGGGGACCGCGCGCGACACGCGCCGTGCGGACGGGTCTGATTATAGAGGCGACCCACAGATGACGGCTATTGACGGCTGGCGCCGCGAACAGCTGATTGTCGGCTCGATGAAGCCGATTTTTCTTCAAAAATCGTCTTATTTCGGCCGGTTTTCGAGAAGGTAAGTTACTTTTCTTTTTCACTATTGTTTTTATGTTTTCAGGTTTCGTCTGTTTTTTCCCCATTTCGTCCCCCCTGTTTGGCTTCTTTTTCATTACTGTGTCACTGATGTGTTCCTGTCTTTGCTGAGAACACTCTCTGACACGGTTTTGAAGACTAGAGCCGCTTTTACACCCGTGTTCTTCAAGCTGCCCGTAAAATGCCGGCTGGTGAGTATTTCAATTTATTTTTTGTTTATTCTTTTTTTGTATGATGTATTCTTCATTACTATACCATTGTTGTGTTCTGTGCTACGCGAAGAACACACTTTGGCATGGTTTTGAAGCTTGTGTTCTTCTTGAATGGGATTTTTTTTCATGGATTGCGCTAGTGCCCGTTATTCAAGCTTTTGCTTCGCTTATTTTTTGTTGTACTTTTTTTGTATGGCTCATAATTCACAACTGTGCCATTGTTGTGTTCTTTGTAATGAGAAGAACACACTTTGACGCGGTTCTGAAGCTTGAGTTATTTTTAGACAAGCTTTGTTTCAAGATTAGCGCCGGTGGCCTCTTTCTGCACTGGTCCGTAAGTTTTATTCGCTTATTTTTTGCTTGTACTTTTTTCATACCGCTCAATCTTCATTGCTGTGCCTGTGTTGTGTTTCTTTTCATGAGGGAAACACACTTTGGCACAGTTTTGAAGCTTGTAGTTTTCTTGAAATATCCAAATGTTCAAGTTCTTCTTTGATGCCCGCCATTTGCGGCAGCTGGTGGGTTCTTTAGCATAATTTTTTGTTTGCTCTTTTGTTATAAGGCTCAGTCTTCATTACTATGCCAATGTTGTGTTTCTTTTCATGAGGGAAACACACTTTGGCACGGTTTGAAGCTTGACGTCTCTTCAACCTACAACTTTTTACGCTGCGTTCCGCAGTCGTCATGTTTTCATGGATGTTTTCGTGAACGTGATGAAAATTGTGGGTAGACATGCAAGCTATTAACAGGTATATTATTCTAATAGATTTTTGTCAAACTTTTCACTGCTTTTGCAGAGCGTGCACGCTTTGACTTCGGTTTCCACTAACATGTGCTCCGCTACGAACTGCAGCTGCTGTGCCATGTTCTGTTTCTGTTTCTTTTCACCACTAGTCGCTTTCAGTGTGTGCTACGCTTTCATTTGTTACTAACAAACAGTTTTCACTTCATTAACTCCTAGATTTTCATGGTGCACCTGTGACTATGTGAGGTAACTTTGTCACTAATGAGTTCGTAGTTTCTCTCTACACTTTCTACTGATACCTCGGTTAACGATATTGATATTTGATATTGGTTTCTGTCACAGGCCAAATGGCGCCAGTGATAGAAATCAATATCATATTCGTGATCACCACCCTCGATAACCCCCCCCCCCTTAAACCCCCCCAAAAGCAAGAGGGGCTCATAAAGAGAAATGGATTGAATTCAGAAAAAAAAAGAACAAAAAGGAAGCTGGGCTTCGGTGAAATTGTAGCGGTGCAGCTGTAGCGATACGTCGCGCTACAAGTCTGAATAAAAGCGCATAGAATGCAGTCTGTCAAACGCGCGTTAGAGCATTAGGAAAGACACCAGGTGACGTATCGGTGGTTGAAAAACGTAACTATAACGAAATTTTAAGTAATATAAATCATTAACTCATCATCATCAGTAACATCATTAACATTACAAACATTAACTTCACAACAAACAGTGACTCGTATTAGTGGAAATACCAGAACATGGGAGAATTTTAGTGGTTATAGTAGTTATGAAGATTAGTAGTAGAGAATGAGACCCGTAGTAACAAAACTAAAAGTGGTAGTTAACAAACACGACCCGTCGTTATGAGTACCTGTGAATAAAGTGAAACCCTTTCTTCGGACACGTTACAAACCCTGTGAGTAAACAATCATAACAGTATAAAACAACAAAAATATTTACAGCTCTACACTAAATTCGCTACGAACATCATCTAATATCTCACTATCAGACGAAGTGTTAGATGAGGACGAGTCCTCATCTTCAACATCATAACTGTTGGCGTCTAAAGCCTCTTTCAGGCGCGCACAATCCTCCTCTCTTTGCGCCTCCCTACACCAACCCTCACAGAGACGTCTGGTGACAGCACCCATTATCTCAACAGCCCTACCTTTGACCTGAATGACAAAACAGAACTAGGTGCAAGATTTCAAAGTTGAGAAATCAAAAACTTTACTGTTTCCAGCCTATCCGTAGGTCGTCCCATCTTATTCAGGTGATGCTTGAGATGGCTCCAACACAGTTCCACTGGATTGAAATAACAGTGAAATGGCGGGAGCCTCAATAGGTTCACCCCCATATCCTCGCAGATTTTCTCAGCAGCGTAGCAGCGTAATGCTGCTGCGCCACCTCGGCTAGCTACGAAGTAGTCCAGCTGGAAAAGACTCTAAACACTCAAAAGAAGGAGATGATGTCATTTGAAGGCGTAGACGAACCTCCTCTAGAAGGGAGTCCCTTGTACTGTCTATGGCTACTTCGACGCCGTGCGAGGTAAGATACTCTATGATCTCGCTTACCGCGGACCGTCTACTCGGGACCTGATATCAACGTTCATGAGCCTTGAAAGGATAACATATTTTGTCCTCACCTTCTCTAGGACTCTAGTGTGGTAAGGAGCATTGTCCATCACTAGAGTGACATTTCGCCCCGCCGCAAAGTCCTTCATCAAGGGGACAGACGATCTCAGCCAGTCCTCGAACACTGCGTGATCCATTGCACGATGAGAGCCGTCCTGCGCAGTTTGGTGTCCACTAACGAAAACACGGGTGCAACCCGGAATCACTCCACCGTCGCACAACGCCGTGATGACAATGCCACGCTTCCCTTTATTCTTGCCAGCAGTTTTGCCCCAGGAATATTGCCGTATTTCCTCAGCGGAAGGGAAAACGTGTCAGGCTGTTGTCCACCCATCCTCTCCTCTTGACCATACCTCCGAACACCCATGTTTCGTCCATATAAACTACGCAGTCCCCTCTTCCGCGAGCGTCTTCCACTTTCCTCAGGTATAAAGACCGCTTTTGGGCGAGATCCGACCGTTCAAAAATGTATCGCTGCCCTTTGAGGGTCTTGTAGGAGAAGCCAAGGCCCCTCACCAATCTCCACAGCGTCATCGACGACAGTCCGAAATACGGATAGGCTGCTATCATTCGTTGGCGTAGCTCCTGGATGGTAACGTCAATTTCTTCCTTCAGCATTGAGTGCACCAGCCGCTTCACTTTCTCACCCCATACGGCGCCGAAATTGTTCATAGCGGACAGAAAGACAGGAACACATCCGTGACACAGTAATGAAAAGAAGCCAAACAGGGGGGACGAAATGGGGAAAAAACAGACGAAACCTGAAAACATAAAAACAATAGCGAAAAAAGCATTTAAAACAGCAAAAACTACACCAAATCAACAAAAAAAGCAAGATACTAATACAATTTATCAAGTAAAGAAAGAAAAGTAACTTACCTTCTCGAAAGCCGGCCGAAATAAGACGATTTTTGGAGAAAAATCGGCTTCGTCGAGTCGATAATCAGCTGATCGCCGCGCCAGCCGTCAATGGGCAGGCGGCAGAGTACTATGCGGCGCGTGTCGAGCGCGCAGGGAGTGAGAGGACGCATAGTAGCTGGCCCCGCGCCGCCGACAGTTTGCTACTCCTGACGCGGTCGCTGATTCACCCGCGTCCGCGTCCTCCGATTGTTCCTATCAGGCGCGAGGATGACGACTGTACATCAGGTCCGGCTGAATACAGAAACCGCTGTGGCTGCATTCAACACCGTGATGGTTGAATGTTCTTTGCCATCCGTAACGCTCAGGCTGAAAAGGAGCAAGGAACTCCGAATAGCTCTGGTTGAATCGCACTGTAGTCTATGCAGAACATATTTCCTGGCGCTCTTCCTACCGCTATACCTCACACGAAATCTGTGGGATGTGTTTGACGTGATTGCATACTAAATGTGGCGGTGGCCGTGCTTCTGGTGAGATTTTTCACTTTGACACACTTGCGGTCATGTCTCTGTTAAACAGCGTCTAACAGTTGTCTCAGATTAAAATATCTCATGAGCAATCAATTCTATGACGTATTCTTATTCCACGCCCACCTCGTCTCAGAGATAAGGAGTGTGTGGTGTTTCATTACAAACTGAATTTACGAGGAGGAATATAGTCCACTCACCATGTTCAGCCAATCAATAGATGGCCAAGAATAGCTGTCGCAGGTGTCATCAAACAGATGATTGCTCTCTTGAGACCATCGCTGATGATACCAATTGAAATTCATCTCAACTACGAAACGATGAGGGATTCAGTCTGTAAATGCCTTACCCCCCAACCGTAGTCGTTCAAAATCATAAGTGTCGAGCATGCAGCGTGCTCTGATAAGGGGTAAATTAGGTGTAGAAAAGCAGATTGGTTACAAACCCGTAAGCGCATCGCAGTGAACATACTACGCCGATCCTATGGGAAGCAGAATGAGTAGCGCATCCCGTAAAGGTGCGGTCCGCGATCAGGTATAGAAGTTGAAAATATGGCGTCGGGAGGGTAGTGTGGCCCGCGACGAACAACCTTGTACCGGTTTCGCAACAAAAATTGTAAGGGAGGGGCGCTATAGCGGAATATAGCTTCAGTGACGCCTCCTTCTTTTTAAAGTAACTCCGCCCGAGGGTGTAGTTCTGGAGAAGGAGTTAATTGGGCACGTACAAGCTGAGATCGGAATGGGGTTCTATTTAGGGCAGTTGGCATGTTTTTTTTCTGTTTTTTCTTCACTATCGAGTTACTCAGAATCTTGTCGTCTATATGCGAACACCTAATCCACTATCTATGATGGCGAGTGATCACTTGCTTTGCCCTTCAAACGCAATCTGTACACTCATCTCCAAGAATGCGTTCTATGTGCGAGGGGAATGAGTCGACCGCTACATAGTGAGCCACTTTCTGTTCACTCTGCTGACGATATGGTCAAAGTGTGGCATTTGCTTCGACGTCAAGATCCCGCAGCGAAACAGGTATTCAGTAGAGAACAACCAGAGGTGAGACGGCGCACACAAGTAGCGCGTTTCGCTATGGTTAGGTGTAAAGCTGGCCGTGCGGCAGCGCGGGCGGAATACGGTGACGACACTCGGGCCCCACTATCCTTCAGCCACGGCCCGTGCTTTTTTCCTTGACAAAGAAAGTGGGAGATAGCAGCAGTGGCCTCTCTCCCCGCACTGAGTGTATGGTTTTTCTTTGAAGGATTTGACCTTTGGGAACTTTAGATTTGTTCAATGGATTTGGTGAAGTGGAGGAGCATCCCGCTAGTGCGCATGAGAGAACAACTTTATCTTCGTCTCAGAGTGCGGTGAACAACTCTCAAAGCGTTTTTTTATTTCTGCAAAGAGGTCGAAAGCACGACTGTTACTGCAAATCGTAGGTAATAAGGTCCAAGAACGAAAGTAAACGCGATGAGGAAAGTGAAGAAGGGGGCATGCTGAACCTGCTGGTTTCAAACAATGCACGAGCATGCGGCGAAGAGACAATGAGCGTGCAAAAGAGAATTAGGCGACGAAATAGAGAAAAACTACATGGGTGGGAGAAACTCCAGCGGACAGAAAAAGTTCCGAAACCCCACCGTCAAAACGTGAAAAAGAAAAGAAGTTGGAGGAGATCCACACTCGGAGCGGAGCTCGGTAATCGCTACCTATCACTGAAGCTCTAATCAAGCACTTCAGCGTACATCCTCCCTGACTACGGGTCGCTTACTTCGCACAAGAAAAGTACTCCCAAAAAAAGAAGGACAAAACAAGCAGATCACGAGAATTCTTGCGGACCATGTCTTCACCCAAGGGCAGCAGAGCTGCAAAACGATTCGGTTCTCTGTAGGGCACGGATTCTACGGACCATAGGGGTGACTGGCAGCAGCTTTAGATAACTACCCAACACATTGTTGCCCTAGATTCATAACCACTGACAAAAAAATTGAGAGAAAGGGTCGTCCGATCAGATGGTCTTGAAACGCCTAGGAATCTATTGGAATGCGCGTTACTTGAGGCTACAAAAAATAAAAGTTGTCTAAAGTAAGGTTATGGAAGAAACGATGAAGAACGTTGATTTTTTCCGAACTGTCGATCGACATGCCTAAGTGAGACATGATGGGTGGAAATGAGTCCCGTGATTTAGAGACACCTAGAAAAGTGGATAAAGAATACGTAGACGGCAAAGATAACTACAGGCCTGACTTTCAGGCCCGATAACGGTGACCTTCTTATCAACTTCAGGAAGTGGGCACTCCATGATATGTACAAGCACACTCCTTGACAAATAAACCAAACGTTTATTGCTTGCATTTTCAATTGCTGAATGTGACTTTTAACAGATAATTACTGATAGTGTATTTAACGTGCACTCATGAAAGATGCTGCGGATTGTGTGCTTTTCTTCGATCGTGTTAAGCACCAGATGATCACTACAACCACCACTTCACTGCAGAGAAAACCAGCAATCCAGCATGCGTAGAGAATGTAGCGGGATTCACTGAAAGATCATCTTGAGATCAACGACAGATGTTTGATGAAAATGGTGCACAGGATAGGGTTTTCTGGCACCAAAGTGTTTTTCGAGGCTGAAATCGTACAAAAATGAGATGTTTGTTGCGAAGAAGGAGTCCTTTACCAACTCTGATCTCAACCAAATGCTCGTGATTCAGGATTACGCTACACGGTCACCTTCGAAGATCCTGGTTCCTTTCATGGGGTTCGTAGCTGTGAAGCGAGCCTTTTTCATCCCTCAGGTGTCGCTGAAATGAAGCTGGAGGGTAGTGATGACTTGATACCGTTTTGGATTCATTTCGCTGTCCATAATTGCAGTATGTGCACCGACCAAACAGGCATCTAGCTGTTCTCTAAACTTGACGGAGGTAGACAGCTTGCCATTCATGTTGTTCGCTGTGGGATCTCGGGGCATATACAGCACGTTATGGATAGGGTCGGAGTCTGGAACGAAATCTGTGACAACCGAGCCTCATTTCGTACTTTCGGGCAGCTCTATGAAAGTAGCCCACTTGCAGCTGCAGACCTGTTCACCTGTACCTGGCGCGGATCCTCTTGAAGGTAAGCGCACAGCGTATTTCCAAGGAGATTATAGATATTCAAGGCATTGATACCCGCATGAGGAATCCAGTTCCCGAGGCAATTTCACGGAAACATTTTAGATGGACAGCGTTTTAGACAGCTTTGGCGCACTTCGAAAATAACGATCTAGTGCTTTACAATTCTACTTTTCCCTTCACAAATGGTCCATTATGAGAAAGTTTGGGGAAGGGTACATTTGCCATTTTTCGCCCTTTTCGCAATACCAGTCGGATCGCCCAGCTATCGCCTCCTCCTTCTGTGACATGGCCCGGCTTCGCCGGGCCATGCGGATTTGCCGCGTGCTAAGTTAAGGATCGTTGACCAACCACACTGTTCAAAGGAATCTTCTGCATCAGCCAAGAACTGAAAAGCAGCGCTTGTTCCGTCAAAACGCAGAAGCAGCAGGAGCGCCCGCCGCATCACAGAAGAGGGAGAGCCGGCCTTAGCCAGCGATCCGACTGGTACGTTCATAACCTACACGGGAATATTGCAGCCTGTTAGGTTAGCTGCTGAAGCAGCCTATGATTCATGCATTCTGTCGCCTTAAAGCGTCTTGCTTTGGAATGCACTCCCGCATTCAGCAGTGGAACGCGTTAAATGGCCCTCACTAAGGTTGTTGATGGAAGATAATTGTGGTAAGCGTGATTAAGTGAATTGATGCTGTTCATAACATCTCTGTAAACAAACCCCATGCATTTGGAATAGAGCTAGCTTAGCGGTACACGATGTCGTTACTAATAAGCAGTGAGGAATGAGTTCTGTTGGAATCATTGAGATCGTTATACTTGAGTCATATCGATCGCATTGTTGTTGTGAGCGGTGAAGCGGATTTTCCCATGTTACCTTGTCACTTTTAGCTCCTATCACTTCCGTCACCCGCTAATAATATTCCCGCCCCATATCACTATCATATCACGCTATATCACCTCTCGGCTCCAAGCCCCACTGTTGCTGTAACCTGCGTAAATTTGATGACCCTCCCCTTCCGAGGCCCCTTATCGGATCTTATCAACTGTTATCACTTTCTGTCACCCGCCAATAATGTTCCCGTCCCACACCCTATATCACCTCTCGGATCCAAGGACCCACTGTCCCTGTGAGCCGCACTATGAATTTGGTAGTCCTTCCCTTCTAAATGCCCATTATCAGATCTTATCAGCTGATATCACATCCTGTCAGCCGCAATAATGTTCCCATCCCAAACCTTATATCACTTATCAAAACCAAGGTCCCACTGTTGCTGTCACCCGCGTTATGAATATGGTGACCTCCCCCTTCTAACGCCTCTTATCGTATCTTATCAGCTGATATCACTTCCTGTCACCCACCAATTGTGTTCCCGTCACACCGCCTACATCACTTCTTGAAATCAATGTCTCACTGTTACTGGGACCGGCGCTATGAATTTCGTGACACACAGACAGACGCACACAAACATACACACACACTTACAGACATACTTAGCGGATTATAGCTGTAGGATAATCCAACTTCAGTTCAAAGACTCATTCCCAGGCACGAGCTAAAATCTCCACGTTTGATCTTAACTGCTTTGGCCCAGGGAAGGGGGAGGGGAAAGACCCTTACGGAACCCTCTTTTGGAGATAAGATCGAACGTGAAGGTTTTAGCTCCTGCCCGGGAATGAGTCTTTGAACTGAAGTTGATTATCCGAACTGAACTGAGGCTGCCATTCCCACATCGTGATGATGAGCCCGCCCCTCTAGCCGGTTAGCACCGGAAAGAGATTTTGGCACTATTGGCACTTCGGCACTAACTATTCCTACCCCAAAACTCAAAAAAATTTTTATCGCTGAAACGTTGCCTATAGATGTAATTCGATGCGCTGATCACGAATATCACATCCGTTTCGAGCGCTGGCGTCATTTGGCGCCATTATGCGCCAATGGCGCCCACCACTTTTTTCACCAAAGTCGATGAAAACTTGCATATAGGGGTTAACCGACATCCCGATTACGAATATCACACTGGTTTTGAGCGCTGGCGCCATTTGGCGCCATAGCATTTATGGCACCAAATGGCGCCGGCGCCAAAAATAAATGTTGGATTCGTAATCAGGACCTCAATTAACCCCCATATGCAAGTTTTCATCGACTTTGGGTGAAAAAAGTGGTGGGCGCCAAATTGGCGCATAATGGCGCCAGCGCTCGAAACGAATGTGATATTCGTGATCAGGGCATCGAATTACACCTATAGGCAACGTTTCAGCGAAAAAAATTTTGAGTTTTTGGGGAAAAGTTCAATAGTGTCGAGATTTCTACCCTCCTTCTTTTGCATGGACACAAGAGTCATCACAAACAACACTTCATATTTCTCCAGAACCCACGTGCTAAACCCTGTTGTCTCGATGATAAATTCTTTCGACATTGCTTCAAAGTCTTGCACTGCTTTCGTAGCAGGTGTATTCCCGTAGACCCAAACGAGTCCCTCTCCAGTTGATGAAAAACAGGCACTGAAAACTTCGTAAAATGAACAGATGTATTGAATACTGTCTTCTTTTCGTATTGCTGTAGCACTTACTCCTGGTCCCAGTTTGTGATGACGTCCGCGGCTGTTTTCAACTCAACGAGTGGGCCACTAAAATCATAAAACTAGTGACAGAAATGAGTTCCTGGAACAAACTGCACTCTATATGAAATATCCATGTTCTCCGACCGACATAATGTCCCTTGATTATCCACTTCTCGAGCTAACATATGACAGCTGTATCGTAGAGCTTGGAAATGTCTCACGATTTTTCACAGCTCACGATGGTGGATGAGCACTTTTATGAACACACGTTTTCCCTGAGTAAGGAAATGTGCCCTCATCATGAACGTTTCATGACGACATTGACCTAACAAAGAAGCTACTGATATGGTTCTGATGTGAGGAATGAGGCCCCATTCGCCATATTTACCCATGGAAACAACGTCGATAGAGCTCAAGCAGCTGCAAAACAACGAAACCGCCTGGAACATTCTCCTCAGTGACCCCTCTGTCTCCTTGTGTAATGATCCTTCCTCATCTCCAACGAGCATTGAGAGAGGCTTTCAAACCACCACTAGAGGTGTTCAATGTATTCTCGGTATAGACATGCAGAAAAAGCTGGGTGTTCAGAACAAATGGCCGCATTTCTTCGCTGTCTTTGCAGTGTCCTAAATTGTACGGAAGGCATCGAGCCCAGGTTTTAATTCACTATTTTTCCGAGGAGCGAGATGGCTCAGTCCTGCCATCAGACTGCAGAAGGCGCCTAACATCTATGCGTTCAGAAGTAAATTGAAGAAGGTTGACCTAATGAATTTGATAGGCATGCAAGATTTCTAAGAAATTCAAGTTCTGGAGTGGTTTGTTACTTGCTTGGATTTTGTTCCCGTTTTTCGTTTCTTTTTTTTAAATACCACTTGGATGCTTCATTTTGTTCACTATGAGATTTTGCTGACATTGTAGCGCGACTATGCGTGCATGATCCTACTCTATATAATTCACTAAGTATGTCTGTCAGTGTGTGTGTGTGTGTGTATGTTTGTGTGTGCGTCTGTCTGTGTGTCACGAAATTCATAGCGCCGGTCCCAGTAGCAGTGAGACATTGATTTCAAGAAGTGATGTAGGCGGTGTGACGGGAACACTATTGGTGGGTGACAGGAAGTGATATCAGTTGATAAGATACGATAAGAGGCGTTAGAAGGGGGAGGTCACCATATTCATAACGCGGGTGACAGCAACAGTGGGACCTTGGTTTTGATAAGTGATATAAGGTTTGGGATGGGAACATTATTTGCGGCTGACAGGAAGTGATAGAGCTGATAAGATACGATAATGGGCTTCAGAACACTAGGATCACCAGATTCGTAGCGCAGGTTCCAGCAACAGTGGGACCGTGGTTCCAAGGAGTATTGTAAGGGGTGGGACGGGAACACTATTGGCGGGTGACAGGAAGTGATAACAGCCGATAAGATAAGATAAGGGGCCTTAGGAAGGGTAGGGTCACCAAAGTCGAAACGCAGTGGGTTCGTGGTCCTAGGGAGTGAAATAGGAGGTCGAACGGGAACAGTAACGACGGGAGACCAGCAGATATAAGATACTATCAAGGGTTCCAGAGTGGGAGACTCACCGAAACTCTCAGAAGTTATCTCAGTTGTATCAGACTCTTAGTAGTGTGAACACACCCATGCCTCCCCTCCTATCAAAAGTAACCTTAGATGCGACCGCTAAAGTAAGCGGATTCCAGATGTATGATAGTTGTTCATAAGGTGCCGTTATCAGTAGCTTACCATGATTATCAACAACCTTAGTGAGGGCCATTCTGAGCCTCGCAGTGCTGAGTGCGGGGCGCACCATAGAGCGAGGCACTCTCGGGGTGAGCAATGATAAAAGCGGTAGGTTGCTTCAGCGGCTGATTCACCAAGCTGCTTGAGTTTCCGTGTATGTTCAAGAGGTATTTTTGGTACGAACGCAAATAAAAGAATGGTAAAGCAAAGGTTAAAGTAGGTGAAGGTGTAAAGTAAGTAAAGGAAAGCACAGGTTCGGCAGGTCAAAGATTTTAGAGGGCCCCTAGGAGGCGCCAGAAGAAAGATTATCGAAATTCATAGTGCGCGGCGCAGCAAGTATAGAGCATTTTTCCAGTATGCGATACAGCAGGAAAAAGGACAAAGAGGTAGGGAAAGGGTGTCAGAAAGAGATTACAGGAAATGATGACTGAAAACGACAATCTTTCACGGCTAAATCCTCATCACCGCTTACAACCGCATTACGATTGCTCCGTAGTAACTCAGTTACCATTCTTTTATGCCATCCTCTCCTTTTATCGGTAGTGGCAAGTTACTAGACCGCTGAAAGAAGTGCACTGCAATCAAATGGTCGATGTTAACAAAGCTGTGATAACTGACGTATTAGTGACGACGTTTAGTTAGATAAACAACGTCGTCATTAATACCATATTGATGATCATTAACAAGACCATTGGGATCGCCTGGCTGACGCCGAGCTCTCCTCCTTCTTGTAAACAAACAAATGAATAAATAATTAAGAAGGCAGAGTATCCTTTATGAAATTCATTTTCCGGTGTAGTCCCCCATATCTCAATACACTTGTTTGCTCTGAAGTCCAACTTTTCAATACCCTCTAAAAATGTTTCTCCTCTTTGTCCAAAAATTAAGCATTAATTGCCGCCCTCTGATCTTCATCGTCAAGAGAAGCTTCCCACAAAATCTTTTTTTTCGGTGGGGAACACGAGAAAATCCATAGTCGTTTTCTCGGTTTTCTTTACACCTTCTCAACTTTTTTCATTTTCTCAATTTTTCAATTAGTAACAATTTTCTCAACATTGTCGCATCAGCCATTCTGGTCTTCTTTCACCAAGGATAACCAGAATAGCATTGATGATAACTAAATGAAATTTCGTATTAGACCTTCAGGGGGTGTTGTTACCTATGAAAGATTTGAACTCCTTCGTCACTGCTGAATTACCCCCATACACGTTGAAGGACCCTCGTCATAGTCAGCGCCTCGACATCGCCTACTAGAGGGAGCGGGATGGAGAGTGCACTTGAAATCATTGGAATCGTCATGGTGCGAGTTTCCAGAATTTGGAATGGTAGCGACTTCGAAAATTAGCGGCGATCATTAATTAATAGTCATCCTAGGGCTGTCCATTTGCCTCTAGCAAGCTTGGGATGAACTAACTGCTAGTTATGATGGAAACTGAAAAGGTAACAAACTTTTTCGAGGATCAGCTTTCGAAGACAGATCTAGTAGTATACTTCTCATCTCAAATGGCCATGGCGAGTTGGTATCCTTACTTTGTAAGGGAAATAAGGGAACTAGAAGAGCAAAGAACGGGTAGTTAGACAACCCTGCCCCCTCATTTGGCAAGGTAAGTGAAACCCTTTCGTGACCGCCAACCATGACCATGTCATGCCAAAGAAGAGTTTAGTGCTGTGGTTACTATCAGAAGAACAGAAAACTTCACGACACTGAATGACCTCCAATGATAGAACTTCCACTGTTGACAGAACCCTTTCGATATACGGTATGCACTCCACTTCTCTTTTGCCTTCTGAATGCAGCACGGCTTACACAATGAGCTAGTGGAGCAGCTGGCGTATATCTCAATGTTTCATGCCTCAAGGGGGAACTTTTATGGAGTATCTGTCCCAGGATTTATAGAAAACGTGAGGTCGATCCGAGATTGGAACCGCAGGCTGCGCGTGCGTGTGGTAACTGGCGCCATTCGCCGCTACACTATCTGCCTTGCTGCATTATCATTAAGCTGGAAAGAACTCGCTACTGGTGCGTTTTTTTTTGTTTTTATCCTCTAACTTCAAAATATAACAGAAATTCAACAAAATACTCGCCATTGTTAGCCACTATAGTGCTCCACTTGATGGAGGTCAGCAATCTCCCAGAACAGTGGAGGCTGCGAGTCAAATGAGTCAGGGACCTCTCGACCGATGTCATCAAAATTGCTGAGTCTTAGCTAAGAAAGTTCTCAAAATGGCTTAACAGGCAGTAATCGTAGGTGTCAGGAGAATGTGGTGGGCGGAGTACGGCCTCCCAGCCTTGCTCCTACTTTTTTTGGAAGGTCTTCATTGCAGTGTGAGGTCTCGCGTCATCACGAAAAAGGTGTCCGGAAGCTAGTTTCAGTGTTTTTCTCCAACACTTTTCAGGGGCTGCCGGAGCTGAGTGGGGAATGGTAGTGGTGACCTAGTGTTCTTACAAGTGCAATTCCCTGTGCAGCCTCCCCCTCGCGTCCCAGAAACAGCACTGGATAACGTTCCTGAAGTGCGTGCCCGATTTGGCCTATTAGGCCTACTAATACTCTCCTCGAGATGGTACCATTCACACGGTACTGTGTGAATTGGAATCACAGAAAATTATCTTTCATCTCCACTCACCAATCTCACTTACCAATCTCCAGGATCTCACCGATGTGGCCGGATGCATTGCGGGCCATCAAGGTATAAGGGATCCATCGAACCACTACTTTTTTATATCCTAGGGCTCGCAGACGACTGGCGATTAGGTACATCTTGTTTTTGCAAAACTGCGGGCAATAGCCTCTGTATCCTCTCTGCCAGCTCCGAGACGTGGAGTCTTCCACTGTGTGGGGCGTCCCGACCGAGGTTCGTCTTAGAAGATCGTGTCTCTTTTCGCGAACGAGCCAACTTGATGGTAGTGGTGTCCTCCCAAAAGCATTGTTGATGTTGTTAACTGATGCTGTCGCTCTTGTGCCGTGGCGTCATTCATAGAAGATGATGACTCGAAGCTGCCCTGCGAAAATGACATCGTAATTAAAGGCAGTTGGCACGATGAATCCCTAAAGACGAGTAGGATTGATACGCCTGGCAGGACGGAATTCCGCGTCCCTGAGAAGGCTGCGCAGCGCCTTTCCAAGGAAGGTGCCTTATAAGAGGCCCTATCAAGCTAAAACATACCGACCCGCCCGCCCACAAATGGACGACCGTTCCTGACGCTCTTATTGATTCATGCTAAGCAAATTATGAAGCGAAGGGATTGGTATGAAGCGGCCGTGATGCTGCATGGATATATGAGTACACACATGCACCGTATCTCTGAAGGAATATTAGCGAGATGCCCACGGAAAACTCGTCCGGAATCGATTTTTAAGTCATCAAGAACGGAGGCTTTTTCTTCACAATATTTTGACGTTTCACTCATTCTCGCCATTTTCCCACTATATAGCGCCCAGCTAGCATGGGCCGAGTATACCCAATAATCGTGCTAACTGTCTTTGAACCCCGGAAGGGCAGAGCCTTTATATACTTCGGGAAAGCTTCGAGAGTTCTCTGCAAGCATG
>MU931425.1:0-14013 GCA_036418165.1 Cooperia oncophora
CGCTGCCTAAGCGCAGGGTCAGTACCGAAAAGCTCAAAGCTGGCCTTATCCATAGGGAGCAGGGGAAGGCCGATCTGTAGGTAACACTCATGTGCAAGAAACACAAGTAAGGAAATCCTTACAATGTAAACACGAAAATTCCCTCGGCTTGCACAGGCGTGTTCTATGCAACAGTAGCAGCTACACCCGTCCATCTCCTCTCCGAGTCGAAGTCATGGCGTAAAGAGAAATGAGATCAAGGAGCTAATGATTTTTCAGGCCATTTCGATGCTACAAGAGGAATCGGGTCTTTTTTTGTTGCACGGAGTTTCCCCCTCTAAGCCCTATCGAAATGTCTTGCGAAGTAGGATGCTGTCACATAAGTGGTGGTTCTCAGGAAGAGGATACCTTTTTCTCTTCGACTGCTTTCCTGTTGGGGAGGGACTTACACTTGGGACCCCTGAGATGAGGTAGGTGTGGCTGCGTTCTCAACTAAAAAAAGCGATGACCATGCTTTTGGTGAGCGTTCCATTTTGACGCACTTGTAGTCATGTCTCTGCCCATCACTGAACAAGATGACAGTTGCCCCAAACTGCGATATCCCACTTGTATCCCATTCTAGGCCATGCTCATAAGCCACGCCCACCCTGCCTCAGGGATAAGAGTGTACAGTCCTCATCATTGGACCGGTTGCGGTCATGAGCGGCTGAGCGTGGCGCGGGGCCAAAGATCGCTTCTGCACCACCTTTGGCGGGACAAGTGACAAAAGTGATTATTCCTTAGTAATTACTCGCTTCTCATACCAACTTCTTCTACCACTTTTTGTCGCATACGCGTTTCAACAAAAGGCTGAGAACGGCTTCAACAGTGTGCACACTCATACTGGCTGACACGCCCCACCGGTCCGCAATGATGAGGACTGTACATATAAGAAAAATGTTAGTCGCTCAAACCATGAAAATTCGCATGTCTTCTCCTTCTTCACCGTTTGTCCCGCTTTGTGGCGGGGCCTTCTTCTTTTGTGACGTCACTTCAGCTTCCCGAATGGATGCCTGATCGGTATGGGTACCAGCTACCTTCAAGTCCGCATGCAACGTGTCCAGCCGGCGCTGCTTGGAGCGTCATTTAGGCCGTTCTCCAGGCACCTTGAGCTCAAGACCACACTTACGAACGGTGCCAGAATTCGTGCGCAGTACATGAACATACCATCAAAGGTGAACTTCGCGCATTTTCTCGACTACACTGGAACCACTAAAACTCTTCCGTATGTCGTCATTGCGGAGGCCATTCAACAACGTGTGACACCGGCCGTCCAGCACAATATTTCCATCTCCATCACGCCGAAGCACGCTTCGACTTCTTTGGTCGTAGCCCAGCTTTCAAAGAAGTGGGTTAGGATCAGCAAGGGGTCGGCTCCTGAGAAGTGTGGGCACATGTTAGGCGCGGCACGTGCCGAGATGGGCGGAGCCAGACGAAAAATCTGTGGAATGGTTCCAGAGCACTCCAGCCGTAAATTGCGACATGTCAAACGGCGGTTCTACAGTAAAAAAACTAAGTGAAAAGAAAACACATAAGAAACCTTTCACTGTGAAATTCTGGCTAGGCTATATCAGAAGTAATGGAACGAGTGCCCTTGCGACGTGACCTACTATTTCTTTTCAACCTCAATCGACCACTAATGGCAGGACGCGCAGTCGCGGGGGGCTGATTCCACGCCCTCCTACACCGCCGCGCCGGATTGCGACGATATCAGGTATCAGCAGAATCAAAAGCTGAGATATCCGATTTTGCTGTTGCTAAGTTCGAATTCCTAGCGCTTGAAATGTGGGTTCCTGAGATGAATTCGATGCAGTTTGAAAAGAAGGAGGTGGTGGCTCTAGATCTCGCGTAGATAGCCTAGAATTCCGCCTTGGTGCCTTTAGTTTTCTGCATGAAAAGCTGACAACTTCTCCCTCTACTTCATTCTTGTAGCGAGACAGGATACAGTTGACATTGTCCCAATCCGGCTATGCGGTATTATTAGGAGTGGAATGAGCCCACCTCCGGCGTTCTCTAGCATTGGTTGTTCTCTACCTGAACCGGCCGCTATTTGTAGAAAACGCAGTTGTGGGTAGGTTGACCACGCCTGCTGACACGTTCCGTCGGGGTGCGACGATGTAACTATAGGTACACACCGTATCGTCAAGAGGCGGTGGGCGTGCAAGCGTACACGGCGTATGTACGATGGATTAGATGTAGGATATTTCAGTTTGGGACAACGTTATCATGACGTCAGTTCTCCCAAGATAAAAATACCTCACCGAAAGCGCAGTCGTCGCCACGCTTGAATGAAGTATACAGCCACGCCTACCGCATCACCAGGGATGGTCCTGGCATGGATAGGGCCACCGTCGAGCGGGGTTGGGAGCAGGGCACATCACTGGCTGTTATGGTAGAGTCGCATACGACCACCCCTCTCCCCTCGTTTAGGGGTTGTTACGACCCTGGTTCCTCCTTAATTGAGGCCCTGGAAGCGGGGGCTTGGGGGAGGGGCGCTTAGCACATGCGAAAAAACGAAGGGAATACGGCCACGCTCCCTCATCCTACCTACCTCTTTCATAGATTTTCGCCGAATGTTACCTCTTTTTCCACTTCTTCCCGAAATTCCTCAGCATTTTCCTACTTGCTCCTATTTTCTCCAGAACTTCGCTGTCGAGCAGGAGGAAGGGGGGGGGGGACAAAAAGAGTAAGAAAACCTAGCAAAACATAGCAACCTCTTTCAGAAGGCCAGAAGGGAAATACGACCTCGTTGGGAATCCTCAATAACGTTGTGACCTGGTTGGGAGGAGGTGATGTGGGGTATATAGCGCACAATAAAGGGAAAATTAAGAAAAGTCAACAACTGAAAGCATGGTGCTTAAAGGCAGGTCAAACGCAGGCAAATACGACCCTCTTCCTTCAGCGACCATATACCCCTCTCGTTGGGGAGCCCCGACAGAGCAGATCTGACGATACATCGTTGCCGTACACGATCCCTTGAGTACGAGGAGAATTTTGAGTGACACCTGGCGGTCGTTTCGTTTGTCATCTGTCACGACGCTAATGTGGTAATATGATCGAAGTTACAGCTCTAAGCTGATTAGTGTGTGGTTGTAACATTCACCTCATCCACCTCAACACATGTTATACATGCGACTGACACAGCTATCTGTCCAACATCATTCCTCATGTCAGGCAGCTTATCATCACATTTATACCGTAATCCATGGCAAAAATTTTAGCTTCACTTCACCTTCCCATTCTTTCTAGTATAAAGCGTCCAGACAGTTCGTTGTAAGTACATTATTTTATTCAATCAATTTATTGCTCCTTATAAAAGTTTTGATTGATTTCTGGCAATGAAGGCTTTGAACGTTTGCTGAACGCTTATAGTGAAGCTCGTGGATTATGAGTATTACTTAACAAACATTTTCGGGAAGTGCCGCTCATCGAACTGCGAAGTGGCCAAATTTTTCTGTTGTATGTAGTCTATGTAGTGATTTTCAGGAGCCTAAAGCTTGTTCAATTTAATTTAATCCAACCTAGCTTAGCCCAAAGCCAACTGGCTTAGCCCGAAAAGGTGATGGCATAGAGAAGGTTTTGTCTGGAATACGAGGACCACACTGTTCCAAAGAACAGGCGAAAATCACTAGGGATCAGGAGAGAGTCTAGGCAAGACCACCAAGAGACCACGGAAGCGAGCAAGACAACAGATGCCAACGTGGGTGGAGTCACTAACGTTCTGGGGAGTCTTGTAAGCAAACTTGCTTCTCAACACCTCTACCTTACAACATTTGGGAGGCTCGGCGACGGGTGGGGGCATCCTGCACTTTTGCTACTTCCCATCGGCGGGTCGACCCATCCCGAGAGCCATTCGTGAACTTACAAGAGCATACAGCTTCCCAAACGGGCATGCTCCGAATTCACAAGAGCTTCACAGGTTCTGCGAGAGTGAGACTTGTAAACCGGAACCAGTGATGCAGGATGCCCCGTTGCCGGACTGGGGCTAAAATTTGGACTGGGCCAAGCAGGTACAAGGCTATCCACTGCGACCCGCATTACCACACAAGGCTTTGATCCTTATGATATGAACCGTTGAAGGCAGTCGGCACGATAAATCCCGCAAGACGAATAGGATGAATACGCCTGGCAGAAATGCCTTTTCGGTGTGCCTTAATAAGGGCCCCTATCAAGCCACAAATCCACCCAACACGCCGTCACGGCCTCGCGCACAAATGACGTACTGTTGCCTGACGCTCTAAGTCCCGATTTCATTTGCTAAGCAAAGTTACGAAGAGAAGGGATTGGTATCAAGCGGCCGTGATACTGCACGGATGTATGGTACACATATGCAGCGGTACCTTATGCAGCGGTTATTGGCAAGATGCCTACAAGAAATTCCGTCCAAAATAGATTTCTAACACACTAGCTTTTGCTCTTTCTTCGCGCGGAATTTGACCGATTTTTCACTCCGTTCTTTTCCATTTCCCTACTATATAGCACCCTGCTAGCATTTTAAGCCGAGCGCCGAATCATCGTGCCAACTGCCTTTAGGAGAAACCTCGCGCTCGACCAATGCTTAGGGTTTCTTCCTCGCCTAAACAGTCCGCGCCGTCGAAGTTTCGGATTATGCCAGTTTTGCGAGTTTTATAGTAAGCTGAAGCAAGTTGCCCTCACCCAACCTCGATACGAGATCTCCCTAGCAGTATCCGTAATACAATACAAGTGTCGGTTCATTTCTGTGTGAGAATTTTTTGTTGTCTAGCTCTCTATTCAGCTCTCCCTCCGTACGGCGGAATTGGTAAGGCATTTCTGAATTTTCTCGATTATTTATTTTGAAAATGACACGTGCAACGATACAATCTCATTCACAAGTTGGGGATGCGCTTCTCACTGCACTCTTCAATCTGACCAAATGATGCAATTGGATTGTGTGCAACAATTCGTCGTGCAAACACTACGTATTCCGAGTTCCACCACGCAGGCCGGGGGTCTATACTTGCTACTACTGTGTTTGTATGATTATCTTCTAATTTTCTACTATGGGTGCGATGTTTTCGAAAAACGATGATGCGTAAAGACTGCAGGGCGAGCTAGGGAGTGGCAGAGGCCGCAGGGTATAATTTACCAGCGATGTTTGGGAAACTCGTACAATGAGACATCTGAGAAGGGAATTTCTCCAGCGTGTTCACGACGACTTCCTTTGCTTTCCTCATCACTAGAGTGTCACTTAGCAATTATAGGTTCGAAACTGCACGCTACCGCCCATAGTATGCAATTGCCAGTATTTGTCTTTGAATCCTCATTTCTCGTCCGTCGTATTGGCGGGGACACAATCTTCAAAATTAGGAGGGCTGGCAGAGCGATAGAAAACATAGAATATTTCTCTTCATTGCAGCTCATTCGCAATGTAGCTTCAATATTTGTAGCAAAAATAACAAGTAAAAACAGAGACAGGTAAACGTCAACAGAGATATGAAATTTGACTCGACATGGGCGATGTTCCATTGACCGGTTACCTGAGAATTGGAGCAGTTGCGCAGGTGCCTGCCAAATCCCAGTATCATATCACTTCACGTTCTTCAGACATAATTCATCCTTGTTCAAAAAAATTTATGGAAAGGGGCCAATGACCATTTTTTGTGCTGCACTCAAATCTAACTTCGTTCGCACAAATTTCAGGTGTTTCCAAAGTTTCCCGCTTTCAAATATTGCAACTTTCAAATTTTAGCTCTTTTAGGGAGATCGTGTTCAGCCAGGGCACAGCGTTCGATGGGGATTCCCTATGGGGGAGGGGTCGTATTGAGGCCGGCGCTGAAAAGGGGGGGGGGTGCGTTTGTTGGGAAAAATTTATTTTTTATAAGTTAGATTTTTCATCGGCTTTGGGCGGACGTTTGGAGGGGGGGGTCTTTACCGAGCCCTGAAAAAAAAAGGGGGGGGGGGGGGGGTCGTAAAAGAGCTCGACCGAAAATCCCCATTGAATGGCGTGGGCCGCTGTGTGATCACGCTCCGCGAGGTGGAAAGAATTCGGAGCGGCATGTGGGCTGTCGGTTGAGACATGCATCTGCGCTATTTTCCCTTGCTGTAAAGTCCTTTTCTCTGTTTAGGGATGAGAGGCAAGTACCGATCCAGAGTGCGCAGGGGGCGTGGCTAGAGAGAGCGGTGGAGTATACAGACGGAGTGACAGAGAATAGCAGAGGTGTCTGATAGTTTACGCAGGTGAGCGAGAGTAGGCAAAAGGAACTGCGCAACTAAACAGCCGCCCCTTTACGTCTTTACAAAGTGAAGGCGAGCTACGTCACGCGACTTACTGAAAATTTGGAGAGAGAGATTGGGTTTTTGCAGGATGCGTGAATCTCTCTATCAAATATGATGTGTGTTAATCACCTATAAACGATGTCCACTCTTTCCAATTATTGTCTTCACCTCCTCACCATTGAAATGGTTGAGTTAGTAGAGGCAGGGACGGGTATCCACCTCTGGGGAAATGCAATGTTGTTCGGTTGGCGAAGGAGCGTGTGCCATAAAATGAGACAATGGTTAATTGAGTGCGTCGAAGCCCTTATCCTGCCCTTTGTTAGTAATTGCAAAGTTGATAATTTTGTTTAGGGATAACATTCAACGGGCGGAAAATTTTGACGTTTATACAGGATACGGTAAAATCGTGTTATCGTGTTCCTTACATAGACTTCTGCGCGAATTCACGATCCGGTAATTCAGGCCTTATCGATGGCAATTGTCTTTGCTATTCAGAGAGAGCCTATAGTCCTTAGTTTTCGCGGAACGTGCCTTCAAGGAGAAACGGGCAGACAGCGCATGTTGGCGCAGACATGTAGAACCAAGGGCGCGAGTTACAAGATACTTGCAACGATGATGCAAGAAAGCATCACGTTTACCACACTTCCTCGTCAGGCAAGACGAATTATCCAAAAGGCTGTTTGTTGTTTCGAAAACGCTAGCCTCACTTTTAAAGTTCTAAGAGATAGTGTTTACAGCAATGGATTAGACAAATGCTCGGCAGCTATATCGCCTTACAAGACCAAGTATATAGTAATAACAAGCGGCTAGTATTATAGATGAAGCTTCGAGCCTCAGTATAAAACTCCAATTATCCTCCCTACCCCGAGAAACAAGGGTTTCTGTCAGGGGTAGCGACACACGTCAAGTTCTCGCGAGTTCAATGAGTAGCTTGTTTTCACGCACTGCTCCGAGCTTTAAAGGCTCGAACAAGAACTAATTATTCTGAAGCGGAGTCGTTAAAGACGAAGTGTCGATGAGGTCAGCGCCTCTTAAATGTGTACTAACATTAGGAACTCCTCCAGATATGAGAAATATGGGAGTTCGCTACTTACGCAATGACTAAAAGTTCCAAGATGTTCATACTCATTTTGGAGGCAGCTTGAAGGGTGCCGTTTGGATTCAGGTGGCAGTAGCTGCAGACTGTAAATGCTTCCTTTCTAGTAAACTCTTGCTCAAATGGTAAATATTTCCGGACTTCGAGCCAAGTATTGTGTGCAGCCTTCACTGCGTCAGACCGCGAGCCTTAAAGTGTTGAGGGCATCAAGAGAGTTCATAAAGGTTTCTTGCTAGCGAAATGTTTCATAGTAACAGCTCGCAATAAGTTTTTTTTTTTTCTCCGCAGGGCCGGAACTCTTCAGTGAATGAGTTACTCATATAGTCTTATTGCCGGAAGAAGAATGATTTTCCGGTTTAAAACATTAAGAAATAGAACTGATTAACGCGGGAGGAAACACAAATAGAGGCCGTTGTAAACGTCCGATATCAACAAAGTCAATTCCACGCGTTATCGTGTGGTGAAAGCTGTGGCAACTTAGACAACATCCCGTCGCGGCTTCGCTCATTGGTGCGGCGCGTCTCGTATACCTGAGATTTTATGCACTTTATCTTTATCGAACCTGTAGGGAGTGCACCAGCGTAATGTTCTAACGGTATGAAAGCGAAAGACCGTTTAACGATTAGTTCCGCCAAAGTGAACACACTCTGCATAAATCTGTCACGAGCGAGAGCGGAAGCGATCCATTTATTGCGCGAAGGATCGCCGAACAGGGGGGTTCGGTATTTTTTGTTGCGGAAAAATTATTTTGATAGCTTGATATTTTCTCTTAAGCTGTTCAACTGGACGTTGTGAAGGGAGTCTATCTCGATCCGTTTTTGGGAGGGTAGGAAGTCGTATTACCGTTTTGGCGTGTGTGGGAGTGCGCCGTTGACTTTTAGTGAATTTTCCTGTTTCACGTACTATATGCCCCCCTGCTCGACAGCAAAATTTTTGGTAAAAAGTAGGGAAGTTTTCGGGAAATTTTGGAAAAAAGGGGCAGGAAGTTGGGGAAAATCTGATTGTAGAGGGGGGGGGGTCGTATTGTCTCGCGGCTTTTCCTGTTTCACATGTGGCGGCATTTAGGCTATTTAGCCCGCTTACCCCGCGCTCGACGGCTCGATTCGATGAGAAAGGACAGATGGCTGGGGGGGTCGTATAGAGTCGACTAAAATCCAAAATCCCAAACCAATGATGTGCCCTGGGCGTGTCACGAGCGCGGCGATCATGGCTGGTTTCCTATGGGCCTGATTTTTAAGGGCCGACCTTCTCGCGTAAGTTTACACTGTTTTGGCTGTGTTTCTCGAGGATTAAATGTTCGTTTTTCTTACCAACGCCGAAATTAATGATTGGAATTCCTAGTGATTTTTACTAGCAATTAAACAGTTAAGCGACACCTGAAGCAAATACCTTCAAAAGAAAATGCAAAAACACTCTATTGGCCAAAAGCAATAAAATGCACAGTCCCAATGCACTTCATGAAGACAATAAAACAACTTACCTTAGAAAAAAATAGAAAATACTGCGAAAATTAGGGAGAAAGTGGCCAAATCAGGCCGGAAACAGCTGGTCGCGACGCGCTGTAGCCGCGTCGCGACCTTTGATCGCCTGATCAAGTGCCCGGATGACAACTGTGGTAGTTACGGTAGAAGAAATTTGCTCTCGCTTAGGTACCTTATCCGGAAGCGTCGAAAAAGAGTTGCACGGAAGAAGATTCGATCAAAAGGAATGCTGTAATATGTTCTGCTACCATTCGCACCATGACCTCCACTATGTATGAAAATGCTCCATCTTGACCTTAGCTTTACACTTCTGAAATTCAGAATTCGGCAAATACAGTACGCCTGAAGCGTTAGAATTGGTCATGTTGCTCTTCCTCGTGACTGTGCCCAACCTCAGGCAGTGAAAGTTGCTCTCCAGAAAGTTACTGCACTTGATTTTGAACATCTGCCACACCCTTCTTATTCATCTTACTTCAAACTTCACAGTATAAATGTACTTCAATAGCGAGACGTCAGCATTATTCTCTCTAGGGTTTTCATACTCATGAAACTCACCTGTTATGTGAGTGTGATGCTTTTGATCGACGAAAATAGTAACATTTATAGGAAGCATGTCAGAAATAGCGATGTGATTAGTCATTCTCTTCTGAGGGTGTCACGTGCATCATTTCTAAAGTGTCTTTAAAGGTGATTTATAGACTGTACTTATTACAACCGCTAGGTCTTTTTCAGGTCTTCTCAGGCAACCGGTCAGGAGATCCACGTAGCGTCCTCATGGATACGTTTTAACAAGCATTTCCTTGCTACTAGGGTGCTAGCGTGAGAGCTGTGTCCCATACTTCAACAACAGGCGCAAGAATAGGCGATTCTCTGTAGAA
Source organism: Cooperia oncophora (assembly GCA_036418165.1). NCBI lineage: Eukaryota > Metazoa > Nematoda > Chromadorea > Rhabditida > Trichostrongylidae > Cooperia > Cooperia oncophora. Next base: position 9,711 of record MU931425.1, read on the forward strand.
GAGTAGGCCTTTGAGAAATCTATAAGTGGTCCACCTCGAAGGAGATTCACCAGTTTCTCAGAGGAAATTGTCAATGGAATGCTCCACAATGAATCCCTGGAAACGGGCACTTCTGTAAAGGCCATGAAGTGCTTCCTTGAGCCACCTGCGTAAGACGGGGAACTAACGCTCCAAAACTATTTGAAGTGCAATATGTCTACTCTCCTGTCAGGTGTGATATCCCTGGTGGTGTAGTGGATAGCGACTCGCCCGGTAGGCGTGATTCGCAGGTTCGAGTCCCGCCTGGGAATTGGGTTTGGCTCACAACTCAGCGTTCTTGTTATAGATATGAAGACTGTTCGATTTCGGTCTCGTTTTCTTTCAGCTTCAGTGTATACTCGTCACCAGGGCAGTTGATTAGGCGGTCGTCGAAGGGTCCCAAACGCGGCGCAGCAGCGACCGCGTACGTAAGAACTGCTAGCGGCTATCAGCTGTTTCCGGCTTGGTTTAGTCATTTTCTCCTTACTTTCACTGTTTTTGGTTGTTTTCTTAAGGTTTGTTGTTCCTTGTCTTCACAAGGTGAATTATGATTGAGATTTCCGTAATTTTTGCGAACGAACAAACAATCGAACAAATAATTGAACAAATACCTGAAAAAATCGCAAAAACTTCTCATTATAGAAAAAAAGAATTGACGTCCTAATGTACTTCATAAAGACAATACACAATTTACCTTGAAGAAAAATAGAAAGTACAGTGAAAATTTGGGAGAAATGGCTGAAGCAGGCTGAAAACAGCTGTTCGCGCATTCGTGATGCGCCGCAGCCGCGTCTGCGACCCCTTTGACCGCCTACGCAACTGCCCGGATGACGACTGTAGTAATGGCGCTATATGCTCCAAAAGGACACTCTTCGGCGCGACTCAGTGGCAAAACCGCCGCTTACTGTCCAGTTGTAAGAGAGGCAGAGGGGTATGTTCCGCGCAGGCTAAGCGGCGTGCTAGATACATGTATATCTTATCTCGTGAGGGGTTGCAGACGTGCAGGACTAACGTAGCCTTCGTCTCTGTCGGAGAGTGTCGCATAGGTCCGTGAGGGTTATGCGTGAAACTGAAACTTTTGGTGGGAATCCCTGCTGCGAAAGGCCATAGCGCAGAGAAGCAAAGAAGTGCGGCTCCAAACATGGAGAGCTACAAAGAAGATTTTGCGAGCCAAGTTATGAGTTTTTCAAAGGCCTAGGGCACCGGGGAGGGGGGGGGGAGGGGAATGGGCCGCATATTATGGCTGCTGAAAGCTGGAAAGGTCAAAGTGTTCACAGAACGCCATGCAGACGAGAGAGCGCTGAGAAAAACAGAAAATTGACGCAAGTGGACGGACTGAGTATTAGTTGTCCGTGGATCTGCCATGAAGAATTATCCTTCCTTCTTTTTCTTCATTCCGTCTTCTCTCTCTTTCTTTACCTTCACTGGTAATCGCTCTATTGCTGAAGTGATTTTAAGTGATTATTCATCGATTAGATGAATGAATGCTTACAAATCATTGAATGCATCGGCTATTTTGTTGTCAATGCCGTCGTGTAGTGCTGTTATCCGGCGTTAGATCTTCAATTTGATTTCTTCTACGTCGTCGTCTGATGTTACGCACTGTACGATCATCCCATTTAATTTCACTTGCACTTATATGCTTCTGTGATTTTACAACTTAGCAAACTAACTGTAATACAAAACTTTTACATTTTCGTTTTCGACTTTAGATTACCGACTATTCCATTTACTGTGTTTCTTAGCCAACTAACGGGTTCATCAGTGATTATGAGCTATTCTGATGGTAACCAGTATGATCTACTACTCCGGGACAGAGAAGCATCCTACTATATACAGGGGGGGGGGCAAAAAAAGTCACTTTTCTTCATTGACTTTCGAGGCGCTATAAGTTACACTTTATTGAATTCTGATCGGACATTTTTACCACCATATTGAAGAGCATATTAAATACTATCATGATACTCCGCCACAGCCTTCTGGACGAGCGCCATCGAGAGATTCTGCCACGCGACCGTGATTCGGTACCTGAGTTCAGCGAGATCGTTGATTTCTCCGCCACTGTAGACCACCCTGTTGAGCTCCGCCGAACCGGGTAATTGAGGGGGTTTAGGTCAGGTGACACACTTGATATTCCGTCTTCTTCAGGTACTCAACGCCCTTCCATTCCAAGTAGGCGAGAGTTTTTCCAACGCCCTTCGATTCCGTGTGGAGGCACCCAATCCTGTAGCAGTACGAAGTCTCCAAGAAGGTACAGGCGATGACATGAAGGCAGGATATTCTTCACGAGTTGGTCGATGTAACCGTCAGCGCTCACCTTCAGTCCGGGGTCCACGAAGAAAATATCGGTCTTCACATTCCAGGAACTTCCGGTCCATACCACCGCGCCTTGGCGACTGCGGTGAAGATGATATCCTGGACCGTAGCGACGTTGTCGGAGCTGCTCGATGTTGGAGGTCTTCCAGATCAAGAGTACTGGTCTCCAGGTAGCTATCCATGGGTGACTCCATTCAAGAAGTTTCGCAGCTGTTTGGAGGTGACGTGAATTCCAAAGGTCTTCTCCAGTCAGGCTGCGACTGGAGATGACTTCATATTTTGGTGTACATGAAGGTGATGGCGAGCCAGCTCCTGCTTATAGAGGAACATCTTGGGTATCTTCCGCCCTGGTACTCGTATCCACTTCCTCTGTCTGGGCTGCGAAAACTTCGCTGATATGTGACTCGGCCGAAGTGACTTTTTTTGCCCCCCCCCCTGTATAATCGGCTAGGTCCGTGCGTTTATGTGTGTGGGTGTGCGTTTGTCTGTTTATCACGAAATTCATAGCACGTAAAGAAGAACTTGCAGGGGTCAGGTCATGGTGGCGATGGGTAGAGCATGGGACAATATGTAAATAGGATCCGTGACCCATGGTAAGCCCCGTGGTGGGCGGGGCGTGCGTCAAAAGTTAGCGATGTCACTGAAAAAGTCATAACTCGGTTCCAGAGCAGTCCCGAGATGAGGAAACAGTGCAGTAAAGTTAACAAAGGGCTGACAAACCAAATAGAGGAGACACACCTGAAATGGGCGCGGCCTACTTGTGGTACAATGAAACGTTTTACATCTCATCACAAGAGTGCTGAGTTGGGGGCAAAAGTCGGACCACGGACGGACGTTTTACATCTTTTGTGCTCTTTTGTGCTTCTTGAGGTCAGATGGAACATTCATCCAACCTCGCCTCTCGCTCCGGCATCGTCATCTTCAGGTCCTGAACATGTTTCGTGTCTTAGATCTACAACCTACCCCACCTTTCTAACATCGTGTCAGGAACTCCTTATTACCTCACAAAAGAAGTAAAACCCCTATAACTGACATGTCGGGGTTCCAAGCATAGAGGAGGTCGGGAATCCTTTGAAACATGGTGCACTGGGTTGATAAGAAAACTTCCTCACGCTTTGACACGTACCCCTTGTGTCAGACGGGCCAGACGGGCATGCTGCAAGACAAAATCAAACTTCGTCATCCTGGGCGTGGCCCACGACGTCGCTCCCGCAAAAGACAATGTACCAGAGAAGGTTTTTAATCATTGATGGTGAGAATGGACGATGGCTAACTACAAGTTGTCACAAGTGCCTGCGACGTTGTAGTCCGCACGAAGAGGAGACGGTCTTCAGGACCACGCGACGTCGCGCGTGGTAGTCGTCAGACACCGCGTGCTTGTAATGGAGCGGACGCTCGCGATAAACTCATTGCGCTATTGAATAAAATTGCGCTCGCTTCAGCTTCAATCACGCTCTTCATCCTGGTTGGGTTTTGTTTTATCTGCATAGCTAGAGTGTTATATAGCAGTTGTTGTGCAGAGAAACCTGCACTGATTCTGCTCGAGAGTTAACTCAGCATACCTGCTGATACCTGACCATTTGACTGTTACAGCTTGCTGGACAGCATACTCTCGGAGTTTTTGTCGTGTTGTTGCGGTGCAACAGATTGTCTGTTGAAAACATAGCAGCGAAATGTCACTGTCGCGATAACAAAACCATCGCGAGCGCGCGCCGATCGTAACCGTACGGTATTTGCAATTGTCGCGCGCGACGCCGCGTGGTCCTACCGTCACACGCCCGCGTGAATGCAGTCACGTGACATCTTCAAGTTTTGTGCATGGTCCTGTTGCGAAACCATGTAACCGAGCCAGGATAAAGCTTTTCCATTAGGAGGGGACTCCAAGGTGAGTGCTACTTACCATTTGTGGAAAGCTGGAATATGTGAGGTCACAATGACCATAATGCATACGGACGAGCGCGTGCAGAGA
>MU931426.1:0-18577 GCA_036418165.1 Cooperia oncophora
TGATGGAATATTTCCATCTTGACACAACTGTTGTCGTGTCTCTGTCCAACACAGAAAGATGACAGTTGTCCCAGACTGGAATATTCCACGAGTAACCAGTTCCGTGCCATGTTCAAGTGCCGCGCCTGCTCTGGCTCAGGGATAGGGAGTGTATTTACCCATATATCCATGTGGCAGCGCAGCCACTCTATATCAATCCCTTCGCTTCATACTGTGCTTTGCAAATGAAGAGAGACGAGCATCAGCATCGGTTGGTGGCGGGCGGGCGACGAGGTCGGCATGTTGCAGCTTGATAGGGCGCTAAAATAATATTTCCCTCGAAAAGGCGTCTCGCTCAGGGGCACCGAATTCTATCCTGCTAGGCGTATTAATCCATTGGGGATTTATCTTGTCACTTCCCTTCAGGGGTTTCACAGTCAAAGAGATGGTAGCACTACAATAGTTTTGCTGGAAATATGACCCTTTATTTACGAGAATTAGATTCATTTTGATAATAGTACATCTCAAGTCATAGGATGTCTTTCCAGGCTCGTCATCCAGACCAGGAATCATAACAAAGCAGCAATTATGGATCATCATAACTATACTTGCCAAAATATTATCACAAACTTGAAATTGAGTAAAAGCATTAAGGATGTTAACTTGTCGATTCCAAGGGAAATTCCCATCTATCTAGAGGCCAGGTGTGGATCAGCACATCCAAGTTGCGACGACGCCGGGTGCTCGCTGCGAGGGGCAGTTCGCCGGCGGGGGGGGGGGGGAATTTGTACATGTGGAACTTCTCGGGACGTTTCGACCCATCTCAAGAGCTACTCCATAAGCTTTCAAGAGTAGACAGATTATTACATGATGACTCCAGAATTCCTATGATGGTGATGGACCTGTGAATTCTTATGATGCTCCAGCTTCACAACTCACAGGTTTCACCAGAGTAAGACTTGTAAACCGGAGCCAGTGAAGCAGCGAAAGTGCGAAATGTCCCTCTCCTGTCGCCAAACTGGGCCCCTAATTTTTTAAACGTCTTAACATAAGTTCTACACTAAGTCGGGTCTAGTGGCCAGAAATCAGCCGATAGGTTTCACCTGTCGCAGCCACGCGAAAGTGACGACCTGCACCGCGGTCGCCAGAGTTAGGCACCGTCAAATTCCAGCAGCGAGGGCTAGAATTGAGAAGGCTGAAGAGGTCCTGCGATCGAACTTGGAAGCAGTGCGAGACAGAAGCATTTTCAGGAACACCTGGTAGCAAAAAACAAGCCGCTCAGGTGAAGAAAGAAGTGGGCGTCTACGTAGCCGCCAGGGGCGGGGACCATTTTGACCGCACCTTCGTATCCCTTTATAAAAAAGGACTAGGTTTAGAGCGCAGACGACCGGAGTCGTCGACATAGTAGTCGCCACCAATGGCAGGTCTAAGGCTTGTTTAGGGGATGAGGAGACACTGGCGAATGCTTAAACTGCCCTCACCTACAGTAGGTTGGAAAGTCTTGTCACTGTTGTGATTTTTTCTTTTTTATTTTCTGACTCAACATACAGTGGGAATTAGTCAACAATATACTCGTCATAGTTAGCCACTACAGTGCTCCACCTAATGGGCAGGTAAGCATTCCCCTCTCCAGAACTGAGGAGGCTGCGAGTAGAGTAAGTAGGCAGCCTCTCGACTGATATCATCAAAGTTGCTGAAAGTTTTCTTCGCTAAGAAAGCCTTATGGAGGTGAAGCAGGGCTCCAACCGCGTTGTGGCTTGGTAGCGATTCATATAGCGAAGTGTGTCGAAAATGATGAATTTCAATTACCGTTTTTCATATGAGAACAGCGACTGCGAGGGACGGTGAAGAAGCTGTGGAATGCTTACCTCACACACTTCCCATAGACCACATAACTGGATCTCGAAATGGCTGCGGAAAAATCTGATACGAGATTCAAAAAGTGTCCCAGAACTTTTGGGACAACCTAATACTTCCCTGCCTCTTCCCGCTCGACGGCAAAATTTTTGGAGAAACAAGGAAAGTTGTTGAGAAGTTTTGCAAAAACTGGTAAGAAGTAGGGAAAATCTTAGGGAAACCTTTTCTCCGTGGACAGATTTGGTTCAGCTGTTATCAACTGGGGTAGTCTGACCCCTGAGTACAAATGTCACATCCGCTTCCGAAACTTCCGGGCACCCGTGCCACAGGCGCCCGTAGTTTACAGCATTTCGGGGCAGCGACACTGGTGCAGAGGCCTGGTTTAGTGTCAAGCGGATGTGGTGGTTTTCATGCTCATACTACTCTAGGAGATAGACTTTCGTCCAATTGTGCCCACGGAAAAAACCACAGTCATAAACGGGCTAGGCTCCGGTTGACTGCGACATCAAGAGATAAACTGTGTGTGGAGCTTCCCTTCGTTCTTCGTGAGCAAGAACGACCCGATGAGTATTAAGAAAGTTATGATCGTTCAAAGTGAAACACTCAAAACGCTGAGAACTTTCCGGACAACCTAATAAAACAATATCAATGAAAAAAAAGAAAAAGAAATCAAAGAAAAACTTGCCTCACTCACGGAGTGCTGCAGTCCGCTTCGGGACTGTGAGCAGTTGTGAAATCTCGTGATACCCCCCTCGAGATGACTCACAACAACAACCCCCCTCCGTGGTTACTGTAACTGCAGATCTCCAGTCCTCTAGTCGATAACCCACACAAACAGGGGTTATCCTAGAGGACCACAAATTTTGCCAGTGTTAACAACATAATGCCAGTGTTGGCAATACATCGCCAACTTCGCTTGAAAGGAGGTAAGTCAACTGGCAATACGTCGTCAACACTGACAATATGTTGCCAACAGTGGCAATATACCGCCAACACTGGCAATGGAAAGGAGCATTTGGTGATAGAAGTTTTAGTTGCGTACTGTTGTTGGAGTCACCAGTGGTTTGCACGCACTTTACATGCCACAACGACATTTGCTTTATTTTTTCCGACGGCATTCGAGATCTATCGCTGCAACCGGGGGTGTTCTCCTTCACTGAATTTTTTTCAATCTTTCTCGTCATTTATTTCCGTTCCTTTGAGACCTCACAACTCAAACTCTTTACAATACGAGACGAGCAGAGGGACGACGGGCAGAAGAGACGGAAGAGCGACTGGCGGACGGCAGGGCACCCGGCGGCAGCAACAAACACGGAGGATTTCCACCAGAACACAGTATTCAGTCGGCTGTCAATAAAGCTGCTCGATATACAGTGCATAGTGCATATACGCTATATAGTGTATTCGATCCACACTCACACACTTACTGTAGCCGTGTAACTGCACATCGCAGCCGATTACCGTAATCCCACGACTGTTTTTATTCGCCCATGGGGCGCAACTAAGGTACTCTATGTTGGCCATTACGCGTCTCAGCAGGGGTTTTGGTCATAATCGTTTTAAGGAAACATTTCATGCTTCTTCTGCCTTTGAACTACTGGCACTGTTGGCACAGCTCTCCCCGTCACTTATCAGTGAAGTATCAGTGAAGAATTGAAGAAATGAAGAATGACGAAAACGATTGAATTTGAGTTTGGTGATAGATCGATGCGTATCTAATCCTTTCGTCGCTCTGCAGTTCTTGACCCTATTCACCCTTTACAGCACAGTTTTCGAAGTTGAGGCCACATCTTCAATTCTTCTGGAAATTCGTCTCCAGGGGTACGCTGAACGTCACATCGGTTCAGCCCGAGATATTCTGGTGCCTGCGTCATAGGTACCAGTGGCAAAATACTCTAAGTCACCAAATTTGCTGGAAATTTGTCTACAGGTGTAGTATGACTTCCGGAACATGAACCAAATGTGTACATTCGCGTGTCTGGCTTTATTCGGCTGGTTTTATCGGGTTTGTTGAGCTGAACTTCACGTTCTTGTTGATTGTTGATATTTCCAGTAATGAGCGATAGCCATTTGACTGCACTACGCCTTCCACCATTTGGACTGATTGGGAACAGTGATGGAGGTAAGAATTATTAGTAAAACTGGTACAATTCGTAACGGAACGATGCGTTGAGCATTTGGACATTTCATCGCAGAACCAGCGCAACAAGGTGGGAAAGGCACCCGGTAACGGGGGAAGGGGTGCTGCTTCACCCACTAACCTAAGTCTCCTTCTTGTGCTGGTACAGTGGTTTTGTGTTACCCCGAAGGGTAGTGCAGCGGTAAAGACAACAATAAATGTTTTAATATGTTTATTATACATTAAGGGGAACCTAAGTCTTAATTAAGACGGGTAGGGTTAGCTGTGGTTAATGGACTTTTTACTCGGGATGTAGCAGAGGTAGTGGTAGGCTGTATGGCAGGCTGACTTCGATCCACTCATGCCGTGTCCGCCTCATGCCAGCACTTAAAGGCAAAGCTCGCGACTGCAGATGGCAGGTAATAGAGTTCAAATTCGAGCGACAAAATGCTAGGTAACTGGTCAGTGGAGGAAAAAAGCAGAAAAAACTGTTCAAGATGCCCGTGTAGGACTACGTGCAGATACTGATTTGTACGTGCAAACAGTGAAGAGAGGGCGTGTTTGTACGAATTTCCGCTCGTTATCATAAACATATCAGCTCTTTTATCTTATCACCTCACTCTCACCATTCGGAATAGAGAGATAGTATAGTGGCTACTAGCTAGTAGCTAGCAGCCAGTGGGGTCGGCATGGACCTAAGCGGTGCTCATGGGCCTCATTGGTCAGCTTCCATCGGAATACTAGCGATTTTTAACTTTTTGAAAGTAGCACAGCCTCCACAACCGCCTACTGGATCGTCTTAGACATTTGAGAGGTAATAGCTTTAGTTTATCGTGGAATGTGCCTTTAGGGGCCCTCGCTGAGAGAGGTTCTAACCTCAGACGAGAAGAGAGTAGGATAGTTCGGGCTCTCGTCGCAGATTACGATAATTCCGCTGAACTCTTGTGAACCTGGGCAAGCTTGTCGGGCCACCATGATGAACGTCATCTGTATGGTATTTCGTTTTTTTCAAAAGTTGAAAAGTGGTCTACACAGACTTTGACTTGCATCGTTCGCAAGACTTCGCTGTGCTCCGTTTGATGGCTCGATCCGTCGAAGGGAAACAGCAGAAGGGCAAAATGCTCCCCAGTTTTTGTCGCCGAGCTATGCCAGACACCTGTGCTGACATTTCTTGCCTCAATATATTGCTCGATTTTTTTATCAAATATCGCAGTGAGGGTCGTGTGGTGGGAATTGGCGCCGTCTACCGTGGCCACGGTCAGAGCGTAGTGGATGAAATCTTGCCCAGACCACCATGCTCTCCATCTCTACGGGACGCTTAGATGAAGAAACGCTTATAAGAAAAGATGAGTACCACAGTTTTTGTTATTGTCCCGTAACTTTTTTTGGACTGGCCCATAAGTTACAATGGCTGATTAGAGCCGCTCCTGTGGAGGCGAAGAAACTCTAGAGTAGTGAGGTAAGGGAAAGAGTTCTTTAATGATCCGTAAGAGGTGAACTACGCGAGCAGTCTTAGGGTTTGCAGTGTTTTATGTTTGGATGCGCCAGCGAGGCTGGGTTTGGCGTTACCAGGCCCTTCTCCACCAGTTGCTGTAGAGGGTTAGTTGCAAAACCTGGTTAAAAACGACGAATACGAAGGATATGATAGTTGTCGGAAAAAAACGGAGCAATGACGCGCCAACGCCGCCGCGTTGATACTCCCCATTGCCCGTAGCGAACGGGACTATGTATAACCGCTAATATCTTTACTTGAGTGATTCTAAAGGGTGAACGGCCATGTTTCAAGTGTTGGTCCTCGCCTCTATGAAGTGTATCATAAACTCTGTTTCAACTCAGAATCGTAGCAGCTGGGTTTTGACTGCGATTTGGCTAACCGCCTTACCTGCAGGAGTCAGATAAAGGGCAAGCGGGTTAGATAAAAATGGTACGATCACACCTCCGTTAATTATGCCTCGCTTATGCCTCGCCCCTAGGTGCGAGACATCATTAACGAGGTGCGAAGCGACCTCATTAAGCAGGGGGAAATCGTGCTCGAGTGCGAAGTGACCTCATTCAATGAGAGATCATTGAGTTATCGAAATCGGAAGAAATCGAGTGAAAACCAGAGGACGTTAAGACGTTGCGAGAGATGTACATGGCGAGGAAAGAGAAAATATCTGAGGAAATGGCAAAGTAGGACACCTTTCAGATCCCTTTCTTCATTGCACCTCTCAAAGACACTGTACTTATTTTCAGATTCAACGAACTTTATCAGCAGGGAGTATCTAGTGCCCAAATAGAGTGCTATATCAGCAGGGAGTATCTAGTGCCCAAATAGAGTGCTACTGCATAAAAATGTCTCAATTCGTCACAAACAAAACTGTATAATACATTTGTTAATTATTGATAATAATTTGTACACTTGTTCTTGTTTAAGTAATAATAATAATAATAAATATATGAAATATATGGCAATCTTTTTACCCACTTTACCGAAATCTTGCAATGGATTTATTCCGATTTGGATAGCTTAATAGCTTTTCCTTGAAGTGAGGTCAGCTGCAGTTGAGCACGACGTGCCTCGGCTAATGAGGTCGCTTCGCACCTCGCTAATCGGCTTAATGAGGTTTCTTCGCACCTCGCTAATTATGCCTCGAATCCAGGTGCGAGAAGTCGTTAACGAGGTGCGATCGTATCGTCCGTGCAATTGCGTACTCGCTGCTGCTACCGTAATCCACGCCTAAAGCGAATTCACAGCTGCGGCTGTTGCGCAAACTGTAACTTGCACTCCGCAACCTAGTCCCATGTCTCTTTCAAGAGGAGGAACTACGCATTGCACCCCCCAGGATCATACAAATGCAAAATCACTGGTATGACCTGCTACAGAAAGAACTGTTCATACTGTGTCCGTCCTTGGATAACGCGAGGAATATTCGGTAGAAGCGAATTTTTGAGTTTTCATGGACATGGGCTGGTTCAAACATAACTTAGACCGCAGAACTAAACGAACTTGAAATTTTCCTCTTCCTAATGAGTACAATATGTATTTTGAGCCCACTGTATCAAAAATCACTCCACGCGGATTCGATCCGAGGGTTTACTATAGCTGCAACAAGAAAGTCTGTCGATTACATGCCACACTCCCATCCAGAAACCCCAGAAGGACTTCAGTGCATCTCTTCCGCTTAATATGAATAAAACTTGAAGAACAGGAGCGCTGTCAAACCGTGCTATGTAACGCGCGACTTGTACTCGTCTTCAATTCAGATCGAAGAGACATAGAAATATGAACCTGTGACGAGCTTTAGGAAGGGCAACCTTCGCAACTAATGGTTCCCCTGTCATACTCAGACTAAGTTCACTTTCTGCTATGGGGTAGTTTCATTTACACTACATCAATTTATCATGAATTTGCAGCCAGGCGGAGTTACGGCACTCCACGGCGAGACACGAAAGTGAGGCAGTGCTTCACTTATTTGCCACAGCTTTGCGCAGTAGTGACACCTGCACTTACGACCCCATCCCCTCTACTACCTGCATGCAACATACGACCCCTTCGTCGCGATTTCCGTGAAGCACTGGCCCTGGCACTCTCTCTCTCTCTCTCTCTCCCGCCTCGAAACAAAAACCATTAAGCACGTTACAACAACCATGAGTCCCGGTTTGACTTGAGGAGTGCATCCTCTACTAGCAAAGGGTCTGGAGTAAAAGCGCCAGTGATTAAGCCAATTAAAAACAAGCTTGAAACAAAATTGAATCTTCACTATCTCCTTCGGCACAATCACAGCCATCTTATTTGCCTTTGCTTAATTACAATTGGCGAAGTAACCACGGTGTGAAAATGGGTTAGACGTGGAATCGATACGTATACAGTAGTTCTCTACGGACGGTTGGGCGTGTCCGCGCGGCTGCGTTTGGCGCGGTGCCAAACTCGTTCTCCACCAGTTGTTGAAGCGGGCAAATGACAATACTGTATCATATCCTTCATTACTCGTTTTCTACCACTTTTTGTCGCATGCGCGTTTCAACAAGAAGGCAGAGAACGAATTTTACAGTGTGAACACTCATACTGCCTGACACGCCCAACCGTCTGCAGCGAAGTAAAGGTATGCATTTCCTTTTCGCAATTTCCGTCATTTCCACAACGTCGTCATGTATGAACGCGGCCTTAGGCGCGGCCGGATTGCCATTGGGGCGCATCGGCAGTAATTGCCACGGTCCGCCGATGCGATGCGTATCGTGTACTGGGCAACTCGTCCACGCATATTAATCTCTTGATTGGCGTACTTGCACGACCTACGTTGGCAATGTGCCAACACAAGCTACCGATTGCATCCGAATGTACTACTTAAGCACTTTCGTCCGTTTCTGAGTTATCACCATGTTTCGCCCTGAAACCTCTTTCCTAATGCTGGTTAGCTACTTAGAAGTGGTTATCAAGGGCGCTTTTGAGCTCTGATCTATTCTGCTTCGAAGCAGCTTTCAGTTTTTGATGGGTGCTCCTTCGCGCGGTAAGTTCAGTTCACTTTACTCAGGTAAGAGTTTGTCAGAAAATTTGTTATCAGTAAAACTGAATAATTCTTCGTGATGCACACCCGGGCTATAGTTGCAATGACCTTCCATTCTGGTTCACCTTTTTTCGCGAGTATAGTCAAATTTTTGCATGTTGGTTTTCTTATTATTTGCCTTTCATGAGATGTGATTCTCATAGGAGGCCCGTTTGCATTTTCTTAAAATGGTCATTACAGGTCGTGGAGACCATTTTCGAAAGTGGAGGTAATGTGAAAAAGAGAACTAAAGTATACTTCCGAATCCATCAAGGGGGTTGGAAGTTGCGTCGTAAGGCTTCTAAGTCGCATTTTCAGATTTTCCCACCCTACAGTAGTTTTAGATGTTTCTCATTTTAATCCAGTTCAAGTCTTTCTGTTCATTATGTCATTGTCACTGACGATGTGCGCTAGATTTGATGACTCCACTGGGCATAGCAAATGAGTGAAGGCTGCCAGTTCCAACTCGCAATTACATTCTAGAAAAAAGAAACAGAATATAAGGGCTGTAAATAAATATGTGCGCTAGATTTGCTGGGCACAGCAAATGAGTGAAGGCAAAGTCGCACCTTGTCTACTCCCCTCTGACCGTAATTAATGAGGAATGTCCTCAAGTCAGGGTCATCAATCGAGGGAAAGGGTGAAAGAGCCCGTTGTTTCGATAAAATTCATGGGACTACGGTGACAATAACCTCTTCACTAGATAAAAAGCTGTTCAGCGTGCAGTGAAAATGCTGTCTAATTCAACAAGTCTTCCACTACAACGATTCAGGCGAAAAATGCAATCTACCATACATTAGTGACTAGCTTCACTGGTCGTATATTTCTTTAAAAAGCATTGCTTCAGGCTGATTTTGCTAGAAATGCGATATTTCGCATCCGTTTTTCTTGAAATCTCGTATCGGTGGATAGTTAGACACTGTGATATTCGTGTTCACAAGGTCAAAATACTCTGTGTGTAGAGCTGTTGCCAAATATACTCACGACAAAAATTTCTGACCAGCGTCTATCCGGAATTTTGAGAGTGAGGCGTGAAGGGTAGACAGTGTTGGTTTCTTTTAAGATTCTATGTTTACTGAAAAACTTTTATCGTACATACACGCGGTACCACTCGTTGTCTGCTGGAAGCTGCTTCGAAGTAGGATAGATCAGAGCTCAAAGTACTCTTGATATAACCACTTCTAAGTAGCTACCAGCATTAAGAAAGGGATGTCGGGGCGAAAGAGGGCAAAAAATCGCTCAAAAACGGACGAAAATGGTTAAGTAGGAGATTCGGACGTAATCGGTCGTCTATGTTGGCGCACTGCCAAGGTAGGTCGATCAAGTACGTAATCAAGGAGTTAATAGAAGAGGACGAGTTGTCCGGCCAGCAAAACGCGTCGCATCGGCAGAGTGGTGGCTGGCAATTACAGCCGGTACGCCCCAATGGCAAACAGGCCGCGCCTAACGATCGGCTCCCCTACCCTTCGTGTATTTACGTAACATCTTTAGTGAGTTAGGATTGCCGTAGTCCTCACAAAATATCGAAATATTGCACCAAAATGTCTCACCTCACTGAAGTAGGTCCCATTTTCAATACATTCATTAGTTCCTGTTTGTCTAAGTTAGGCCACGTTCATACATGGTGCAGAAATGCGGAATATGCAGAACTGCGGAACATGCAGACAGAAGATGTATACGTATCGATTTGAAAACCGCATTTCAGAAATGCAGAAATGACGGACAAAGAAGTGATGGGATCGATCCATTCGTTTCTGCCGTCGTGCGGAATTGGGAGAAATGCAGAAATGACGGGCAAAGAAGTGATGGGGATCGATCGGTCCATCGGCATTTCACTGCCGCCTAAACCTACACCCGGAAAAACGGCCGGACGAGTTTTACGGGCGCAAGTCGTCCACTTCGTTGTGGGACCACGCGTCCCTTTAACTTCATTTGAATTAGGATACTTCAATAAGAGCGGTTTTTTGTGAGATTACCGCTCTTGTGCGTAATCATAGTTAATAGGCGCAGTTTATCGACGGGGGGGCATTTTGCTTTCCATAGATGTGTCGACCCATCTAGGTAGCGTTTTCTCGAGTTGACACGTTTTGGGATGGTGGCTAGACGATCCTGCTCCAGCTTTACAAGAGTTCACAAGTTTCACCAAAGTGAGATTTGCAAACCGGAACAAGGGAAGCAGTGATAGTACGAAATGCCCCCCGTCGATAAACAGCGCCTAGTTAACATTTTCTAGATCAGCTTCTGCTTCGAAAGGCTCATGAAAGTGGATACTGTTTCGTGCTTTGGTAAGTGCATACTGCTTTTGGCTTTGTGGATTGGTTCCGGAGCTTCCGCATGAGCAAGAGTGGCTCCCATGTTTGTACTCGGGGCTGCTCTCGTTCACCTGCAGAAGGGGGTGGGAGGATACAAGTAAGAGCGTTATTATGTTGTGGACTGCGTTACAATGGGCCTGGTTATAAGCATGAATATCTGCCAATGATCCTGAAGGAGTAGTTCACGTTTTCACGCAGCTGTACCCTTCTCCATTACAGCTGCATTTAAAACATTTTGATTATATTTTGCTGGAATTCGTTTACCATTCCGGCCTGTGAAGAATTGCAGTGAATCTAGATCTAACAGAGACTAGTTGTTGTTCTCCTAAACTCAACAGTTCTTTCCCTCGAGAGCTCTCTAAAACTGAGCGAGTCAAAAGTGTCTCCAAACCACCAAACGGGAATTTTCGCGCGCCAGACATCTAACAAACAGCCCTTCTAACAGCGGTTTTGCACAGAATACCGAAGATAGGATGTAGATATCTTCCTGCGTCGAAATCCAACGCTGAGTGGCAGAACTTTTAAAAATGGTGGCACCCCACGGGATATAACCCCTAAAACAAAAGATGCACTTGAAGTGTTCAAGTTTCCGGTTGCACCTCAGGTTTCATGTTTCCTAATCTAAGCAGAAGCAGATCTCGAAAATATTAACTGTGATTACGCACAAAAGCGATAATCTTGCAAAAAAACGCTCTTATTGAAGTATCCTAATTCAAATGAAGTTAAAGGGACGCGTGGTCCCACAACGAAGTGGACGACTTGCGGACGTAAAACTCGTCCGGCCGTTTTTCCGGGTGTAGGTTTAGGCGGCAGTCGGCATTTCTGCAAATTCCGCACTTCTGCATATTCCACGCTTTTTGAAATCGATATTTTCTTTTTCTGCAAGTACCGCGGTTCTCCCATCTTCCGCAGGTCTGCAAATTCCGCAGTTCTGCACATTCCGTGGTTCGGCATTTCTGCATCATGTATGAACGCGGCCTTACGTGACGAGCTGCTGCTTTGTGACCTTCTACGCGGTCATTAGCCAGCTGCCGCCATGCTGTCGTTTGAGTTCATTTTGCTTCTTTCGCTTACCTCTTACGTTGTGTGTTATAGATAGATCGACCAGTGCTCTTGTAATTGATTTAGTTGTAGCGAACAATCGTGAAGTCGAACGAATTCCTCTGCTGGGCCTATCATGCCCCTTTTTGGTCTTCGATTCAGCAGTCATGGTATGTGGCATTCCCCATTACTTTATCACTTTACATTGACACTCACAGGGTGTTGCGAATTTCATGACCCTAATTTTCTCCCAACTTTTTGATTGACAGTTTTTTTATTGTTTCTGAATCTATATAAGGGTTCGTGCCAAGCTCGTCATTCACACCTCTCCCAACATTCTTTGCTCTTTCTTCTTCTTCTGCATCGTCCTTCAGTTTTCTTTCCACAGCTTATTGTAAGCAAAACAAGAATATCAGTGGAAAAGGACAAAAAAAAGATGAAAACCACCTGGCTGCCGCATGACTGAGCATGATTGCCATGGCAGACGAGTACATGGAACAGAAATGATTATTCAGTAGAGAACAATCGACTCACAGAAGTACTTAGGCGTAATACAAAAGGCAAGACCGCACGCGGCTACAGGCTCAGATCTTGTGTGACACGCTTTACCTGAAAAAGTCTTGTGGTGGATTTGTCACGTTGCTGAACTTCTTGGGCTTGTGGACTGGATTCGATGATCCTGGCCAGTGGCTTTTATTTTTTTTGATGCGATAAATTGAACCTTCCTTTAGTCATGGACAAACACCACAAGTGTAGACTTCGTTAGCAACGAAGAGCAGCGCTTTTCTTTACGCAATACAAGAAGATTTTCAGCGTTACAAACCCGCGGAGGCTGTTTCATAGCTAATGCGCATCGAATAAGGTTTGAATCAGCAGCATACAGTACCACATTTTGCTTTAACCTTGAATTCTTCTGTGACGGTTGTTCCCTGTTGAACAGTTCTGCATAGATGAAGCGTCCGCAATCGGTAGATGTTCGTAAACATTGTCATTAGCAGCATTCATAACTCGACCCCCGAAAAGTCCAAACATTTGCCCCTTTAGCCCACTGATTGATTTGTGTCATTTTTTTGAGATGTGCCGAACACAGCGTGAAAAGGTTCATAGATATAATCTAACTTTCATGACCTGATTACTTGATATCCTTCTGTCGAATTTCTTTTGATCCTACACGTCGTAGGCTTAGTATCTTCTCGTCAGTGGAAGAGGGAGGAGGGTCGTATTTGCCTTTGAAATTCGCAGCGTCACGGAGGGATTTCTGCCTTTTTGAGGTTTTTCCGTTTCCACTTCTCCCATCGACGGCGAAATGTTGGAGAGAAACTCCGATTTTGGGGAAGGATTTTGAGAATAATTCGGGGAATCTCGGAAAATGTGGTGGCAACAAAATGGGAAAAGTTACCAAGATAGTAGGTAGAATGGGAAGTGGAGGGTCGTGGCAGAGGACTAAATTGGGAAGGCGTCGTACTGTGCGCTTTTTTCCCCAGCAGCAGGACGTGCTCTGGACTCGGAACTTTTTTTAGCATTGGCTTACCTTGTGTTCATTTCGGTCAGATTTATTGTGCCTTTTATTAACTAGTATCACCCTTCTTGTATCTTTAACGACAACATCTGCTTTCTTTATATTGCGCCATAGCCGGTTGTGTTTTTTATTAGTTCGTTTCATCGAACTTTTTACATTCAGGCAGAAATAAATAGTGACACTTGGGTTAGAAGGTTAATAACCTTTCCTTGCTTCATCTCAAGATGTAACAAAAAGTGAAGTAGCTTGTGTTCTTTCACAATCAGCCTACGAGAACTTTGGTCGCATCTATTCCTACAGCGTCCGCGCAACGCGTGTCGACCGCGGCGCTCCTGGCATTTTGCCATTCTTTGGTGATTCACGCTTCCAATAGCGATTAGAACGCGAACCTCGCTGAGCGGGACTTCAATTGAAGATCAGTTAGTTGTTTCAAAGTTGCATGCCTTTCGCAATTGCGCTTCAATGAGAAGAACGTGAATTGAAGAGCAGTTAGCCAGTTTCAGAGACCCATACACAACGCAAGCGCATTTGAACGAGAAGGACAGAAAGCATTTGCAGGTAGTAACTGGTAATAGGTAACACATGAAAATTGCACTGCATGACGCTCTTCCTGCATAGGAAGAGCGTCATGCAGTGACACGAGGACGTATCTGCATATATGGGTACTATTCAACTATTATTACCTAAGAACTCGAAAAAAAGGACTGCTGAAACTTTGCCTATACGGAACTCGATCCCTGATCAGAAGTATGACATTCGCTTTCGATGCGCGCATTTAAGCGCCAGTAGGCGCCGACTTAACACCAACACTTTCCTTACCAATAGCGATGTAAACTTGCTTACCGGGGTAATCGGTGCCCTGATCACAAATATGGCATTCACTTTTAGCTCTGACGCTATTTGCCGTAACACCCTTTTCACTAAAATTGATTAAAATCCGCGTAATGGGGTTTCCATTGTCACGAAAATGGCATTCACTTTCCGATTCAGCGCTCTGCTAAGGCTGAGCCTGGGAGAAGGATTACCTTTGGGCCAGGCCCAGCCTCAGCGGAGCGTAGACGACCGTAGAATGTTGTATTAGTGCCTGCACCAGGAATGAATGTCATGTTCATGATCAAGAT
This sequence comes from Cooperia oncophora, assembly GCA_036418165.1. Taxonomy (NCBI): domain Eukaryota; kingdom Metazoa; phylum Nematoda; class Chromadorea; order Rhabditida; family Trichostrongylidae; genus Cooperia; species Cooperia oncophora. Next base: position 14,475 of record MU931426.1, read on the forward strand.
CTCAAATAGCCTGCAAGTTTTAATCGATTTTTGTGATCGAGAGCGTTTTTGCGCCGGCGCCTGTGGTGCGGGCACCAGTTTTTCGGGCCAATTAGAAACGTAGAGAAACAAATATTGGGGAAAGGAATACACTCCAAAACACAGATGATCCGTTTCGCCCGTTATCGCACAATTTTAGTATATGTTCAGGAATGAACAAGCGGGTGTGGATATGTTCAGGGGTCAGGACACCCTCCTGGCCATGTTATCGGTGATTAGCGCATTTCGGCGCTGGCGCCCATGGAGCAGCGCTAGCCAGTGCTAGGGTACGGATTCGACACTTGAGTTAGGGAGGTCGAAGTACCCATGGAAACAAATTTTTAGCCGACTCTGCCCTCTCAGGGGAAAATCGGTAAAAAACTGGCTAGGTGCCTGAAGATTAAGGTTGTAATTTGACTAGTGCCCACGCCTGAAAGATCATGAATTCAGTTAAGCAGAATAACTGCTTTCAGTCCACAACATTTTCATTTGAATTGCGCTTGCGATGTGTATGGAACTCTGAAACTGGCTAACTGCTCTTCAATTCATGTTCTTCTCATCAAAACGCCATTGCGAAAGGTATGCAACTTCGAAACAGACTAACTGATCTTTAACTCAAGTCCCGCTTAACGAGGTTCGCGCTCTAATCGCTATTGGAAGCGTGAATCACCAAAGAATGGCAAAATGCCAGGAGCGCCGCAGTCGATACGCGTTGCGCGGACGCTGTAGGAATAGATGCGACCGAGAACTTTTCATTGCCCCAATCCATCTATCTTTTGTGAGTACCCTACTCTTGAGCTCTCTACTGCTGTCGGCCCCTTCGCAGCCAGTTCCCTGGCTAGGGATTCCTTCTCTCTACATGTGTGTGGTACGTATCGGTTGCTTTTCGTCATTTCTGCAGATTCCGCACTTCTGCAGTTTCTGCATTTCTTCATTTCGGCATTTCTGCAGATTCCGCACTTCTGCAGTTTCGGCATTTCTGCATTTCTTCAAATCGATACGTATCTATTGCTTTTCGTCATTTCTGCACTTTCCGCACTTCTGCAGTTTCCGCATTTCTGCATTTCTTCAAGTCGATATACAACGTTTGCAGGTTCCGCATTTCTGCATTTCTTCAAGTCGATATGTATACAACTTTTTCGTCATTTCCGCAGATTCCGCATTTCTTCATTTCTGCATTTCTTCATGGTCGCAAGCTTGAACGCGGCCTTATTCTGCTGCTGAGTGTGTTGCTCTGTTGTTCTGTTCCAATGGCCCGTAGTCCATGTTGTGTATGCTTCAATTTGAATAGAAGTATGATTTAGTATTTATATGCATTATTCGGGGAGATACCCATTTTAGATCCAACAAACTCTATTAAATGCCCTTCGCATTGTATTTCGCTGACAGAAGTGCAAAGAGATTGTTAGAGCTAACTATAGAAATGTTATTTTGAAAAATCGTGACCCGATAGGATTCTAAATTGATATGAAAAAGAAACGCTTGGTTTGAGACGGAGACGAGCGAGCACAAAAGAATACAATACGAGATGGGTAAACCTCCACTTAGAAGAGGTACACTAATTTTTTTCGTGGAAAATTTACTATGATAAGGTCTAGTAATGACACATTGTGTTAGCACAGCTCGTCCGGACGGGTTAATGACCTATTCGAAGACATCAAAGATGGTGTACTGTTATGTCATCTTATTGAAGTTCTAACTGGCGAAGCCCTTGTAAGTTGCTTTCTTTGGTTACAGGGCTGTTGTCAACCGGACATGCTCTCGTTGCGAGGGTTCAAAGGTATTTTCTCATTGCATCTACTAGCCCAGTAGTTGAGGGAAGAAGGTCAAGAAGGAGGGAACAGAAGGAAGGAAAAGAAGATGGAGGAAGAAAAAAGGAAAGAGAAGACAGGCTCCTTCGGTTGACAAGTGCCCTGAGACGGCTTGCTTTTGCGGCTTTGTTTCAATAGATTAATAACTGTCTATCCTGTCTCTCGAGTGCAAAACAATGCCACTCTTGACCTTTCGACCCCTATTGATGTTTATCATAAGGTTGTCGCTCAAACTTCACCACATTTACGACTATTTTTCATTTTCGACAACACTTTTCTAGATCCATTTTTGGTTTTTTTTTGTTCATTCCGACTTGATGTTTGGGGTATCTGATGTTTAATTCTCGCAACTCGTTTTCACGTCTGTATGCATCAGATCCGTTTTACTGCCCAACAAGGCACTTCCCTTTCGTTCTTCTGGGAAGATTTCCATCAACACTTCGTTTTTTTAATGGGTCCAATCGCGATGAACTTTCCATTGATTTCTCTTTCAATTTTTTTTTTCTGTCGTTCGCGGAAAACGGCGTTTGCAAAGGTCTCGCTGAAAAAATTTTTCTACGCTCTTCTGAAAGCCTTTTTCTCATCTCGTAACATCTTTTGTGTAGCGATCGGAATCGGAGCGCACTGTTTGCATAGCACTCCTGGAAGCTTTTATGTGCAATCGTTTCCTTTCTTGGTTCCTGATAGCTTCTCTACGTCATTCTTCTTTATCGATTGACTTGTTGGATACGCAGTTATCATGACCTCCCTCATTTTCGGTGGTTCTTTCATATTCTGATTGGGGCGAGTCTCAAAGTACGAGTTGGGGGGGGGCTGAAGAAAACACCACTTTTTGCTCAAAGGCTTGAATTGGTTCGCCCGCTCATTCCCCAAAAAGACCGGCAAAATCCCTGATATCCATTACAGTCCCAGTTTTGCACAATGACTTTAGATGTCCTCAGTCCTTAGGGGACTTGCGCTTGCACTTATAATTGTCTCGGTTGCCCTTGGATATAAGGCATCAGCTGGCTGCCGCATAGAATTCCGGGCAGTCCACTTGTGGGCAGACGATGGCCAAGCGTGCTGGACCATCCGCGCATACCTCAGTCACAGTTATTTTTTTTCCTCCCATTTCCACTAGCATAAGAATTATTTGAGGATACCTGGTATTCCCCCCCCCCCCCGTACGACCGTCATGCTACGTACCATCTTCCTAGTTTTTCCCAGCTTCCTACCACTATTCCAGATTTTCCAATTTTTTCACCTCTGCCAAAGAACACTGTTAAGTTTTTGATATTTAACTTGGAAAAGTGCCGCCGGGTTGTTAGAGTGGGGCACGGGGTTAATCGGGAAAACTCAACAACAGGAAAATCTGTCGCGCTCGAAAATACTCTTTCGAAACCCGAAGTCGGATAGCGACCATGAACCACTCCGTATGATGCGATTTTCCCGGCAATGTTACCCCTATAGGATGTCACGTCCCAAAAGATGTTAAAAAGTGATTAAAGCAGCAGAAGAACGAGGAAATATTGAGGGAAAGAAAGTCCTGCAACAGTTAACACGTTGGCGACATTGCGTCCCGCTGCTGGGACGCGGCATGGGTAAAGAACCAATTTGAAGAGGTTTTGAATTTCCAACAGCTGCATATTGTCCATGGAGGCATTGTAGAATATACAGTAGCTGTAAACCGTGCAGTTGTGTCATTGAGAGTATTTTATCGAGGAGACAAACGAAAGTGGTTTCCTAGAAAAAGAAAGATATTTCTTGTGGCGGATATATAGAACTTGGAGCCCTACATGCCAGATTAGCCCCTTCGATGTTATAGAGGTAACTCAACAATATGCGAGAGGCTGAACCTCTGGGCGCGAAATATTCCTTTTTTTGACCTGGTTCGCCGGCGCCTCACGTGTAATGAGGCGACAGAGAGTCGAATCAGTTGAGATTCATGGCGTGATTCAGGGTTTGAAAGTAAACAAGAAAATAGCGATCCCGCCGCCCAGCCTTACTAGCTTGTCGCGCACTTCCCCGCGACCATGCCCGGCCACCCATGTGGCGGCCAGATGCAAAGGGTGGCCCGCCCTTCGCATCATCTTTGTTGGGCACTGTCAAGAAATCATCCCGCACAGTCGGCACGCTGAGTGCCTCCTCCTGACCATTCGTGTTATTTTGGTCTCTGTTAATAAACAATTCAAAACCCACTGAACCACTTTTGCAAAGGAAGTCTTAAGGATTTCCTGTGGCAGGATCTAGAGTAAATCCGCCACATAGCTTCTGCAATGAATTCTGACCATTCTT
>MU931427.1:0-18324 GCA_036418165.1 Cooperia oncophora
AGTCAACTAGGTAGTTAGCAGTAAGTTTGCGCGCATCGCCGCGACATGGATCTTTCAGATAACAACGCTTAGAATTCTTGTTTTTAGGCCGTCGGATGTTGTGGCTCATCACAGCTGTGCACTGGTCACGCTACCAACCTTGAGGCTTGGATTGCCACTTCTTATGCGAAACTATCCACGAGTGTTAATTTCTCCCAGTGCAGTAGTTTAGATTCAAGCAATAATAAAAAACTTATATTGTGCTTTAAATATGGAGAACATGTCAATAACTTTGGGTTCTCTGCCGCGGCAAGCTCAAATCAATATCATGATGGCAGTCTGAATGATTCTATCCTTTTATTCTTCCCAAGTCTAAATGTAGTGGATCGGTCTACATGTTGAGCATGTAGTTACGTAGTGTTTATCATTCCGGTTTCAAAAGGAACAAGGAAGTTGATTTGTGACGCTCCTGTTGCCCCGCCCCATTGTCTGAGGTCCACCTCAGAGTTTCCTCCCTCAGGAAACGTTAACATGACAACCGAACACAACACGGAATTAACATAATTAAAGAAAAACGCAAGGTGGCCTGCACAGGCATCGCTGAGTACATTTTGGCTACCACCAAGTCGAACAGCGCCGACACATCCCACGATACCAGCTAGCGGGTACAGTCTCCAAATATGGGTGTGTTGTACTAGCAGATTTATCACTGAGGAAGTAGGCAGAACCTATCATGTACTTGCTGGCAGGGTCAGGGACAGGGCCCTGCTGGTTTTCAGTACTGCACGAGGATGCCTCGAATAGAGACGCAGAGAGCTCAGCGGCATGGGCAACATGGACGATAGCCCGCATACTTGTGTGTGGAAATGTAATTACAGTCTTGTTCGCTACGGATGCTGGGGCTAGGGCGTGTCAGGGTGGATTGAGTTTGGCGAAGTGTCAGCCTGGTTTGCCCCAGTTACTGCCGCTTCGCCACCAATTACTGCCGCTTGCCACTCAAAATCTGGTGGAAAGCAGGATGGCGTCGCGCCAGACCCAGTCTCCCTGACATGCCCTACCATCCGTAGCGAACAAGACTACAATAAGGAAAGAGATCGAAATATTATGTCTGGAGCCAGGTGGAAGGACATGTGGACGCACTTAAAGGCACTTTCCGCGATAAAATAAGGCTATGACCTTTCAAATGTGTCAGACGATCCGGAAGGAGATTGCGGAGGCTGCGCTACCTTTAGAAAGTGAAAATCGGCAAGAATTCCGCTTTAAGCTAACCAATTAGGCCCATGCCGACCCCCACCGGCTGCTAGCTACTAGCTAGTAGCCGGTGGGGGTTGGCATGGCCGGCTGCTAGCTACTAGCTAGTAGCCACTATGCTATCTCTCTCCATTCCGAATGGTGAGAGTGAGGTGATACGATAAAAGAGCTGATATCTTTATGATAACGACGAGTGGAAATTCGTACAAACATGCGTTTTCTTCATTGCATGCATGTACAAGTTGGGGTCGATATGGAATCCTATTTAGGGCATTTTCGGCTGTTTTTCTGCTGCTTTTCTCCGCTAATCAGATACCTAGCCCTTTTTCGTTCCTATGTGGGTTCCGTTACCCACAATCTGTGGTCGCGGGCTTTGCCTTTAACTAGAAACTCAGGCGTTCTCAGCGACCACTTTTAGATGGCAATGTGGTTGAGTATTATGGAACCTGTTCAGTGCACTTGTGGGTGGTATTCTACTTACCAGGTAATTGCGGAAGGTGAACTTTGAACCACCTGGGTGGCCAATAATGCTGACGAATGAAATGGGGAGCATTGGGCATTCAGCTCGTTCAAACATTGTTTGACAAGAAAACTTTTCGTCCATGAAGATCATATTTCGGCGCTAATGTACATTTCATATCCCAGAGATCGTGAAGGCGTGGCTGCATACTTTAAAGTCAGTTGGCACGATGATTTGGTGCTCGGCCTAAAATGCTAGTAGGGCGCTATATAGTGGGGAAATGGCGAAAGAACGGAGTGAAACGGTCAAAATCCTGCGAAAGAGCCTCCGTTCTCAATGTGTTAGAAATCAATTTTGGACGAGTTTCCTGTAGGCATCTTGCCAATAACCGCTACCGAAGGTACGGCTGCATATGTGTACTCATATATCATGCAGCATCACGGCCGCTTCATACCAATCCCTTCGCTTCATAATTTGCTTAGCAAATGAATCGATTAGAGCGTCAGGAACGGTCGTCCATTTGTGGGCGGGCGGGCGTTTGGGTCGGTATGTTGTGGCTTGATAGGGCCCTTATAAGGGCACCTCCCTTGGAAAAGGCATTATGCAGCGCCTGCTCAGGGTCGCGGAATTCCGTCCTGCCAGGCGTATTAATCCTACTCGTCTTGGGGGATTTATCGTGCCAACTGCCTTTAATGGAACGTTGCAACGGCATTTCTGTTGAGATATTTTCACTTCGGGACATTTGCAGTAATGTTTTTGTCCAGTACAAGACAATGAGAAGCGCATACCATTCAGGTGATTCCTGATTTGCTCAGGTGCTTCATGCTCGCCGAGATAGTATCCTAGGTGTTTTTCGTTCCAGTGGGGGCTCGTTAGAAGTAACTTGTAAATTCGTGATTATAGCCCCCATGGTGGCTGTTCCAATAAGGCGAGACACTTAGCACTGGATAGTGCGAAAAAGCAATTGTAGGATGAGGATGTCTTGCCTAAGTTTGGGAGCGAAAACGTACTTCCCACCCGACTCCCCACTGGCTATACGCTTTGAACTCCTATTCTAAATCGATTCTTCATTTCCTGCTTGTAATGTGCTGGGAACCTACTATCCACTGTTTGAAACACGGTCGCGGTGAGGAGGGAGGAGATGAGCGAACTCCGCCTGCCGCGTGGTCTTCGCTCTCCCTCCCCCTCCCCTCCTAAATACATACATAAATACACGTGAGCACCCATATTTCTGTGCTGAAGCTCGTGAACGTTGTTGGGTTGTCAGAATTTGACAGTTTTCGGTCGGAAGACTCGACTATAGAATTCCGACAGACAACCATCAAGCTGATGACAAACGGCGGGATAGAACGACTTCGTCATAGCGAAAAATCCGTGGCAACTGGAAGAAAGTAAACCAGCTAAACAAACAAAAACGAGAAAGACATCCGAGAACCAAAATGTTCTGCGCAGAGCGCACGCCCACAGTTACCGTAATTTTGCCGCGCCTTTTATAGCAGGAACAAGTTCACCGTTTTTACTTACATTGACTCAAAGTCCAGGACTATCCAGGGTCTGGGTAAAATGAACATTATTGGTTACTGTAGCGCAATTCTCTCGTTTTTTTCCGCTGCTGCAACTGCTCTGCTGTAATCCTGCAGAGAACGTAAGGAAGTAGGCGAGATGTAAGAGATTACGGTGCCGCTTGCATGGTGCATGAATTGGAATTTCGAGCTATTCTTGCCTGTTGATTAATGTGGCGCAAAGGCCCTAAACGAAAAGAAAGGGATAGCGATGGACTTCATTTCTTTGCAGGACCAGTATTAAGAAAACTTTTCGTTGCCGCAATTTACCTTTCATAGCCTCGCTTGTAAAGAAAAATTTCTGCGAATAACTCAAACTCTGCCCACGTGAAACAAGCTTCCGGTAAGCCACCAGATCGCATCGCTGGTTGCAGTAGGGACCGGTCAAATTGAGGGACCCTCAAGAGAGGGTGGTCATAATGTCGCCTGTGGGGGAGAGGGGCTCGGTGGAAGGCTGAGATTTCGTGAAAGAGTGTGGGAGGTTCAGATATTATCGTTTCTGGTGTGGTAAAATACGGTCGAGGCTTTTTTTTTCGAAAAACTAGAGGTGAACAGGTAGGTGAAGTTGTCTGCACCGAAAGGGCTCCTGCTTGAGGCCGTGAAAGGAGCAGTTGGAGCAGTGACTCGCGCTCATTCATCAGTTTTCCCCTCGCCCAAAATTCCCTATAGTGGAGCAATATGGGAGGATGAGAGCAGCTGTTTTATATGTTAGCTTGTCCTCTCGAATTACTGGGCCAATAACTAGATTGAAGTGCGGGACACACAGCAAAAATTGACACAAAATCCTTTTTTGTACTTTTTATCGATTAATGAACAAACACTTCTTTCAATGGGAGAGTAACAAATTTAGCCATTGAGCCGAGAGAGTAAGGCATTGTTCACAGTCTGTGACCCTGACGAAACGGCGGTTGGGAGAAAAGCAAAAAATAGTCATCGATCGGAGAATCGCCAACCGCTAGTTTTCGCCGAACCGCCGCGGTTCGGCGGTTGGGCGAAAAGCAATAGATGTGTATCGATTTCGCTGGCGAAAAACGCCACGGCGATCGAGCTAGCGTTTCGAAAAACGTCGCGGTTTGGCGAATTCATATCAAAATCCCGTGCCGTCGATTCGTATCAAAACCCTTTCGCCCAACCGCCAGTCGATACGTATCGAAAGCTTTTCGCCGAACCGCCGCGTTCCAGAGAAACGCTGGACCGCAGACTGTGAACAATGCCTAACAATAAGAGCGGCCCCAGGATAGCGCACTCCTCCGATCAAAGAGATGCGGGTTTGAGACCCGCCCGGGGGGACTGACTTTTACCCATAACCCAGCACTCTTGTAATGTCAGTTTGGACAATTAATCTCCTCGAGAGAAAGATGATCAAAGAAGAAAAAGTGGTATCAAGGCACATTTTGCGACTGCTGAACGTGGATGATGGAATCCACATATGAACTTATATATGGTTTTCAAGATACTATCGAAGAAAAAAGCAAACAGAGCTGACTGAAGATTCCTCGGATACGGCCATTTTTTGTGCTGTTGACTTTAAGCATGGAACAATAAGCGAGAGACGACGAGAAACTGCGCGCGGCGGAGAAAGCAGAGACAGAGGATGAGAGAACGGAACGGCAAGCGAGACGGCAGACAGACAGACGGCCCCGCACAGATGTGAACGCAGCGCCGATTGTCATTAGCTGCCGCTGTCAACTTGCATGTTGGGTTACTATGGCGAATGACGGCCTTAGCGCTTACGTCACTTATTATTTTCTAGCCGCAAAATTGGTACATTCTTTGCAATTGTTGACTAGCTTATTTCCTACGAGGGAGTGATCCTAGTCATCACGTAATCGTGGGGATGTGCCTTGGAGCATCCTATTGAGGCAAGCATTATGAAGATCCAGATGCATTAATTGGCATGACGTCACCACCATATTTTGCCAAACTTGGCCCAATTGTGCTTTAATAAGTGTTTTTGTGGGCGACGTTATTTGATTCCGACTCCTATGCACTGATTGTTTTCCATGTCCAAGGAGGAATACGTAGGGCAACCGGGGTAGTTGAGAAAACACGGCAATCGATAAAGCGTTTCGGCATGGGCGGATTATACCTAATTTATTAGTTTTACGCCCAAGAAAGTTGACCTTTTCTTATGTCCCCCCAAAAGTTTTCTCCAAGGTTTCAATAGGTTTAGAGGCACGAGAGGGAAATTGAGTAGGGAAAGTGGCTCGCGAAGTGCGCATAAATAGCGGAGAGGCCTTGCTATCGATTATCAATACGTTAACTTGACATAATCGTCTCCATTTTTAGCGTATCTTCTTCATCAGCGCCTCTAGCTCCCTTCGTACATCAAATTTGCCATTCACGCTGAGGAACCCCACGGAGAAAATTCGAAATTTAATCGACGATACGTCACTATTCGGGCAAAAAGCATCCTATCTTTTGAGTCCGATGTTGACTCACAATAGTTGGAAAGGGTTGAGAAAAAATAAGAAACTAACCTTACGCTGCGATCAACCCTGCTGATTGCTCAGTACCCGTATAGCGCTGCAATGGGGCTTCGGGTTATTCGTGGGCTCGATACCTAAATGTTCTAAGAATTGTATGGGGAATGAACTTAGCAGTCCATATAAGAGTAAGGTTGAGGTAAAAAATTAAAACGAACTTCTCAAAACTGCAAGAACAGAGTTGTTGTTGGGTGAATCGACCAAACTTCATACGGAGGAGGAAAAGGGCAACTGAACGACAAGGGCAGAAGCACGTTTGCGGTGGTTTTAGACCAAGCATTTCTCGCACACAAAGGTTCAGGACACGCCATTGCGCTCGGGGAGATTTCCCAGAATACGAGCTCCTACCCAGCAGCTCCCGAGCGAATGGGAAAAGGCAGACACCCAGAGCCAAGCAAAGTGCTGAAATTGTCTCTGCTTGAGATGCACTCTCCACATACCTGAACTGGAGACATCATGGATGGTACTTCATTAGGACATAAGGTGGCATGCGGCTTTCGCTGGACAACTGTTATCCTGCCTTGTGAGGGACAAAGATGATTACCGTTGTCCTAAAACGGTAATATTCCACCAGAAGCGCAGCCATTACCGCGTTCAAATGAAGTACGCAACCACGCCCTCTCCAGATCGTGGATACTGAGTGGATAGACCGAAACAAAAAAGTAAGCAGTCAAAAAGTTCCACCAGACCAAATACGGTGGCGTGCTCTGATTAAAGCACATGAACTGGTAAGATAGCAGCTGGACCAGAGCGACTGCCGACTGGATATTCATGAGATGTGACCGAACACCTGATCGGCCCACCCACGCCGATGGTCAGACTATTACTTCGGCAGCTCTGGAAATGGATGCTGCTTATGTTCATTGTCGTGTCTCTAGAGCTCAGAAGACCTACATTGGCAGCTCTTAGCGCGGTGCAGGAATAGTGGGAGGACCTAGTGGCGCTCGCTTCGCATCACACGGACGCATAGCTGGTTACAGGTTGACAAGTTGATATCCATCTGAGTAGTGACTGAACCCGCTTGACATTTTTATGGAAATGAAACTGCAAATTGTGCCCATATTTCAAAATGGATCACAAAATTAAGAAAAGTGACCTTCCTCAAAAACATCTCATCTCTGCCAAAAATGACAGATGTTTTCTGGGCAAGGAGGTGTTCTCTCTGTTTACTGAGATACACCAGCTCGTTTGTCGGCCAGGGCAACAAAACAATTTTGCACTCGTGAGAGAGGGGCATAGTCAATGAGATCAGGGGAGGTACTTCAGATAAAATGAAAATTCTAAACGATTTTTGAATGACTGAAAAAACCTAGGCTTTTTGAAAAATCATCATGACGATCTTGCGATCAAAACCAAAAGTGCAGAGGCGGGGGGCACTAGGCCGAAGTGATCATTTCAAGATGGAAAGTCCTTCAGTCCTTTTCTGCACCCCAAAAACAGACGAGAATTGGAACCTCCGAAAATGGCAGCGATGCTCAAAAAAGATAAGCCCAGCCATTCAGGAACACTCACTAGGAGTGGTTGAAACGAAAAGAAAAGTCATAGGGTAAGGTTCTGTAGGCTACGCTCCAGTTTTCCAGCAAAGACTGTTTTCCAGAGCTAACTTTTTGTTACTTCAAGACTAACAGGAGCTGTGCAGGTGCGTCATAGACACTCAAGGGTAAACAGAATCCAGGCTGAAGGTTCTGTCCACGGTCGATGGTGTAATCTCTCGCAGTAGCGCTCTCAGTGAGAGAGAGCGAACTTAGCACGCACTGAGTGCTTGGGGGCCATGTGGGCGGCCTGCTGTGAAAATCGATTCCTTTTCAAAGAACATGAAAAGACCATGAATACAATTACCATTCATAGGCGAACGACATGGGAACATTCTGTTACAGATTTCGCCTTATCTTATTAAATGAGGTTATTCAGGCTGAGGTTGAATGCCTCTATGGAATAAGACGACGTGAGAAGTGCTACGAGATTTCGGTGTTATTGCCAGATCCGATTCCAGATAGGCAGCTTGTTGTTCTAGCGGTGCTAGCGACGTCACTACCAGAACTACGAGAGAAAGAGTGATAGGGAAACTAGATGAAGAACCTCCATATGTGGCCGCGCTCGTGGCTGTGCACGGCCGAGTGGAGGAAGTCGCACGATTCGATGGTGACGCGACTATAATGGCACATCGACCGCGTCACCCCCCACACGGACACATTAGACTTCAACAATGGCACCAGTCATCGAAAATCGTTCCGTATGCTGCGAACCCACTGACGAGGCGGCTACGGAGGACAGCTGGAGCTAGGAAGAAGTGTGGCCCTGGTAACTTGTCTCAATTAGAAGAGCCTGAGATAATCGAGAACGTGCCATTTTGCTACAGAACTGCCTCCACTCACAAGGTGCCGAAATCGATCGCCAGCAGGACGAAACATTAGCTTTGTAAGAAGAAGTGACGACTATGGCAAACCAGGAGCAAACAGGACGATGCAGCCAGGCTGAACCAGAACACTACCTCCAACCAGCACGAATTGTTACCACTGTATGGCCACCGCCAGTAAACCAGGAGTGCGGCCCAGACAACGAACGCTGTTGATCGGTACGTGAGGCGTTGGGGCCGCCGCCCTCTCAGCTGACAGCCTGCGCTCGCCACACTCTCGCCAACTCCATCTATCGTAGCGCTCTCTCGTTGCCTGAACGCTCTGTGTCCGTTAAAGTCCATGCACACTCGCCATGGAACCGTTCTGATGTCTAGTTCCGTCACACAATCTCTACTGCTCTCTAGCCGTACTGAATCAGGTGACACACAGAAAACACTTTTTTCTCGGAAATTGTTGCTAGACTACAAAAGCTATGCTTCAGGAGGATAATTACGAGTTTGAATGAAGTTAGAAAAGACACTGATGAGATCATAAGGCGGCTCTCAATTCTTTGTAAGAAGCGACAAGTACTTATTTATGCGTCACGCGTCACCATTACCTTTTCTTCTACCAGAAGTGTCCTGCGAGTACGCGTGTACTAGTTGACAGACGAGTAGTCTTGCCTGTTAGGTTTCTTTTTTCATTTCGAGTACCAGGAGAATAAGGACGTTCTGCGTACATTTAGTCGTACGCTAGAATAAACGAGAGAGGTATTTCAACGGAGGCTGGAGCATTCATCAGACTTTAGCACTTTATATGGTGGTCACGCATTGCCATTACCATTTTTCCTGATGTGTACTACCAGTGCTTGTGCACTAGTTCTCAAAAGAGCGATGGCCTGTTATAGAGATTTCCAAGTGCGTCAAGGCTTGTGTGAGAACGAAGGGTACGAAATACTAGCTGCTAACTAGGGAAGGTCGTCAGGTCGAAGTGGCCATTTGTGATGAGATGTAGATCACTAGACGTGGTTTTGGACGCTGATCTTGAATCTGCCTTCAAAATTTGCAAAGCGATTCTCTGAACGGAGTTATGGAGCCGCGTTTACCACGCAACAGGTCATGGGATCGGATCCCTGCTGAGCTTAACTTTTTTGCTTGTTGCGCAAACGTGGCAAAAAGACAGACAGGTTTTCTTCAGACAAGCTCAGGTGAGAACTGAAGTAGTAGTGACGGCAAAATCACTTTTTGCCACGTTTGCGCAACAAGCAAAAAAGTTAAGCTCAGCAGGGATCCGATCCCATGACCTGTTGCGTGGTAAACGCGGCTCCATAACTCCGTTCAGAGAATCGCTTTGCAAATTTTGAAGGCAGATTCAAGATCAGCGTCCAAAACCACGTCTAGTGATCTACATCTCATCACAAATGGCCACTTCGACCTGACGACCTTCCCTAGTAAGACGTGAGCACTTTTGGGATTCCTACTTCTACTATAACGGTGATCTATGATCTGGATGGAGCTGGAAAATTTGTGAAAGAGGTCGGAAGTGAATTTCGACGCAAAGGCATATAGCCCACCCTGGAATGAACAAAACCCAGCAGAATTTTCTTTTGCAAGTAGTGAATCCACTTCAGGGTAACAGGATGACATATTTGGACACTGAATAGAAATATTTGAGCAAGTACAGCGCTCCTCGACTTTTGAGTTCCGCCCATCTTAAGAAAAGAGGCATTTGTTCCCCCGTAATTCTTTTTCCCTGCGATGCTAGATTAGGCATGGCGCAATCCTTATCTCTGCGGTCACTCCAGAAGAAAACCTTTTCGCGATCACCTGTTCATCTCCTACTAAAACTGCGCTCGACGAAAAGTATAAAAATAATGCTATCAGCTCTGCTTGATCTCTCTTTTGGGATGCGCCACTCGCCCTGTTTCTACTCAGTGTCATAGAGACGTTCTCAAATTTTTCCGCGATTCAGATTTTCAATAACTGGTGGGGGTGGGAGGAGGGGAGCAAACTAACTAGTGTTCCATCCTCAAAAACAATTCTGGTACCTGGTTGACAGGTATAGTAGGATGATAGGGTTGAACTGGGGCCCAATACTGGGTTTGATCTGTGGACCGTACCCTCGGGCCCGTGGTAAGCAGCGTCACACTACTATCTACAGTTTTGTTCGCTGCGGAAGATGGGACATTCAGGGAGACTGGGTCTGGCGCGGCGCGAAAGCTGGCGGGCGCCCACATGATGAGGAACAGGCTGGAGCCAAACGCCGAACCCAACCTCTCTCCCTCCTCCCCCTGAAACGCCTGAGCTTCCGCAGCAGACAAGACAGTACACCCGCATAGAGTGAGAAGACGAGAAGAGAATAAGTAAGATATCGGGCTTGTAGCACTATTCAGCGCATGTGGCGCCTTGTACTGTCCCACTCTTCCATATGGAAACTAGAATTGATTCCCCGGCATTGTTGTTTTAAGATGTTTTGGCGAACGCAGCACAGGCAGGCAGCAGAAACTGGCTCGTGAAGCAGCCGCCAGTGGCCCGGGTGCAGTGCGTTTATTTCTTCTCCTTGACGCGATGCTCGTGAGGTTCAGAATATCTCTGGGAGCACATTTCTGTGCATATCTATTTGGGATAAGTTTCGGCCAAACGGTAACTCCGATTTCGGAAGTGTTGTTAAATAGTACCGGTTTCACATTAGCTTGGGAAAAGTTCTCAAATCCCGAGGCTGAGAAATGTGAGGAAATTATCACATTAGCTTGGGAAAAGTTCTCAAACCCGAGGCTGATAATGTGAGGAAATTAGAGGTAAACATGGCGATGATCTCAGCATGAAAGCACTTTGAGAAGCCTTCTTCAATGTGCAACTGGATCGATTTCCATTGAGGAACTCCTGAACGTTCCTCCACTCATCCCACAGAAACACAAAGTGCTCGCATTTAGTTTGATTCGATCAGATTTGCTGCGCTTCCGATTTCATGTCGATGTTGTAGAAGAAGTGGAGAGTATGCTAATTCTATACAATTACTTTCGCTAACCAATGACTGGTCCCTTTCATACTGACATTTTCATTCTGACGAATTAGTCTCGCAACTGTTGATTAACAACCTAGGCACGAAAACGTTAGAAGCACTGGGCACTATAAATCAACTAAGCGTGTCGTGTAAAACACATCTAGCAGGACAGAATACCGACCACTGAGTAGGTGCTGCGTGCGCTTCTCCAAAGAAATTTGCTCTTTATGTTTCTTAACCACTGCCAATCCCGCCAAAACCCGCACGCTTACAAGCGGTCGCTGCGGCCAGCTCGATGGTCACGGTCGAGTAAGTCGTTTTCACATACGACTTGCCACCCACCTACACTTTTCACCTAGCCAGGGTTCCTTTTGGAAGGTGAACTTCCAATGGGGACAAATGTATCTTTCATTGGCATACTGCAGGGTTTTTTTTCTTCATGTATTACCCTTGTTTCCTAGGTATTATGCTATTTGAGGCGGAGGTGGTGAATCAGCAAATGGCGCGCTTACCACTCGCGCGGTACTAGGGTTCGAATCCCGGGTCGACTCCCGCCCAGGCCAACCAAGCCTTCTACCCTCCGGGGACGGTAAATTGGTACCAGATTCGTCTGGGAGGATAAAACACTGACTTGTACATCGGCTGGCCCCGCAAGTCATTGTATAGGCCACATCGCATTCAATAAGCCACTACGATTCTGAATGGAAGTAGACTTCTTATCCCTGAGACGGAGTAGGCGTGGCATTTGAACATGGCATAGGAAGGGTTACTCGTGGGATATTTCAGTTTGAGACAACTGTCATCTTGTTCTGTGTTGGACAGAGACATGACCACAATTGTGCAAAATGAAATATCCTCCAAAGCACAGCCACCGCTACGTTCAGTTGAAGTACGCAGCCACGCCTACCACATCTCAGGGATTTCGGCTGTATAATACATGCTTCATCCCAAGAAGGGATTGACCAATTGCGAAGACTTCATCCTTCTACCCTTTTATTGTTTTATTTTTGGACTGAATCGCCAAAAATTGTATCAGTGTTGATGTCATTGGGGTGTACTCATTTTTGTTAAAAACATGCTTGTTATCGTCTTGAGGGTTTTACGTCGCTTAGAATTATGTTTTTCACGGTTTTTAACGGTCACATTGCAACTTCTGCGATTTTTTTGCACCCATCGCTGACCGAGGATAGCCGCTATATCTTGGGCAGTCAGTTCCCAATCGGAGCAGTGAGCATGGACCCTATTGCCCATTTCGTGCCTTTTCGCTTCACTTTCAATTCATCTAGGTCCACCACTTTCGTTCTCTGTAAAGATCCAAGTTATCGGACCACTGAATTCAAAAAAGTCAAGCGAAGATCAGTCTACGAATTTCCAACAGCACATGGCGCCTGCTTCTATTCTATTCTCTCCCATCAACAACAGGTAGCGGGTGCAGTGTTAATTAAAATGATGGGGAGGAAAGGGGCATAAAGTAGCACGGACGATGGGGAAGACCTGTTGAGGCGAAATTAATTGAATTTGCATGCACACCATGGGTATCCAGCGTTAGGGTAGGAAAAGCGCATTCGGTCTAATGACTTTTTTATAGGTATATCACCTATTTAAGGAAGATTCCGCGGTAAGCCGACGGAATGTTCGCCAAAAATGAGGTGAAAAAAGCGGGGGTGTAGCGCCAGTTGACTAGCCTGTGCGGGGAAAAAGCTGAGGAAATCCTTGAAAACAACCCAATTGGAGTCCTCCTTGTTTCAAGCGAGGGCAATGATTTTCAGCGAGAGCTTAGAATAAAAGAACGAGAGAGGCATGCAAACGAGCAAGACGACACAGCTAGCAGTGTAGGCGGAGTCACTTAGCAACCTTGCGCCCGTGGCGCCCCTAGCTTACAATTTTCTGAGGCGAAACTCGTACGATGTGTCCTCTACGGTCGGGTCTACTCCCCTCAAAGTAGCCTCGTTCTCATAGGTGGCCGCAGAACATCCCTTTGGGAGACATCTTCGCGCTGTACGACCTCACTACTTTTCCCTCAGTAGACCCTCTCATAGATTACCTTTCTTCTCTAATAACGTTTCCCAAAACTTTACTGTAGAACTGGAATGGGCACCTTCGATAGTTTTGTCACGACGCTAACTAAATTAGGGGAGGGGAACAGCGCGTAAGAAACGGGGGAAATTACAAGAAGACATACTTTCCTTACGGCAAGTCGCGACCCCTGTCTTCCCAGCGGCCAAATGGCTCATTGAGTTTTACACTAAAAATTCCGTGCCATGCAAAATTTGATGTACAGCCGTTATCACTTAAAGACACATGGTACGATCACACATAGTTTGGGTGTGCGTGACTATCAGCCCCAGCTGTCGAAGCGTAGCGGTTTCCCGTCCTAACATGCGCAGGAATGGAGATACAGGACCGTGAAACACGCTAATTCCTCCATGCTCCGCCCAATGCCTTTTGCGGCGCAGACTCCCGTTTATGCTAACAGCCGTCCGCGCGGCGCGTGTCGCGCGCAGCGCTCTTGACACTTTGTCAAGTCCCTAATTGCGCCTTGGAATACAATTATAAAGCAATTTCCTTGGTGCGGTAACATTGATGTCGCCAAGATGATGACGAGGGTCAGAACTGGAGAGCAACTGTGCTGCTTCTGCCAATATCCCTCGGAGTCCTCGCATTCCCACAAAAGATAAAAATAAAAACGGCTCACGCGTCCCACTCGTTAGTTTGAAATATTTTTGTGGCTTTGGAGCCGAAATCGCGCCGAATTGCAAAAATTTACACGCGATTCCAATTAGTTTACATTTCTCTAATTTTTCTTTCTGCTTTATTTGCATCTGTTGAAGCGCGCCTAGGAGATAGAAATGTTGCGATGGACCGCCTGTCACGCGTATGGATCGCATACGCAATGAGGACACAAGGAAGAGATTCGGAATTGCTCCTAAGGCCGAGAAAATGCGCCGAAGCTCGCCTTCGAGTACAGCGTCATGCTGTCTTCGCGTGAATTGCTGACACTTCCTAAGATTTTGGGGGGGGGGGGTCTTGAGAGTCGAAGTTCCCGGAAAGCGGCCCAAAGAAGCCCTAAGCAGCGCTGGTGTACGTTGCCATGCGGACTTTGAAGGTGCGTGGCAACCCATCCGATGAAACATTGTAATCGGAGAAGTGGCGTGACAAAATAAGACAAGCGGACCCTGCTGCAGTGCGGGACAAAAGCTGAAGAAGAAGAAGAAGCAGAAGTTTCACTCACATCTACATTGTTCTTCATTTATAGCCTTTGTCATCTTCATCACCTTCTCAACTTTGCAGCATGAGCATTAATTCAAATGTTATCCGCATCAGGAATGCGTTTGAACTTGTATTCCAAAGCACAATTACAGGACTTGGCGAACTGCCAAGAGCGCCGCACGTTAGACGCGCACACTACGGCTATTACTACGGCTACTACTACTACACTACGGCTACTCTACATGTGTACACGTTAGCCGGCAGCCGCAGCCAATTGCCTAATCTTTTTGAGAGCGTCTCTCCACTCCCACTCCTTCCCCCGTAAAGGGAGGAGGTGAGGGAGGCGTATTAGCCCGTTTTGATGACACCTTTTCCTCAGATATGCATCCTGTCTACGAACAGATGTAGTGACCTGCGAAATATTCGTCTTCCAGGACAGAGCCGTTGGACGAAAGCCAGCACTTGTTGTTTTTCGACAACTGCGTGTCCTTTGATGGGGCGCGAATTTTTCACTTTTCGTGCAGGCATGGAGTTTTCGAAAATGAGCAGAGCTATTGTACCAATACCCGATTCTTTTTCCTCGTTAAGAAAAGGTTCTCGTTAGGTTTTTCCATATTTGCACCGTGTTCGGTATAAACTAATGTCGTGGTATGGAATCGATAAAATGATGGATTTGATGTTGTTTAAGTGCTTGAGAATCATGACTGGGAGGGGAGCATGGGCGAGCAATACATACTGATAAGGTAAGCGCCTAATGAACAATGACTGCGACGTGTAAATTTTAGGGGTGAGAGACAGAGACTGACACTGAAGTGAGACCGGCAGTAACAGTTGGGACGCCAAAAAGTACGCCGCGCACTCGGCTTTCATTCGAACTAATTGAACTAATTGAATCTGAATGCTTTGGGAACATGCATTACTCTCTCTATACCTGAGACGCGGAGAGAGACGGGCATGAAAATCGTGAGTTTGCCGGCTCCCGTCCACGCCGCGGCCGATGTGCGCGGTGGGAGCGGCCAATACGCTTTCTTCAATTCTGTGGAACTGCTCGATTGAAGTAACCGCGACTTTCATGTGAGCACCCCGTCTTTGTAGAAATTCATGACCATTTACTGTTCTTGGTTGCCTGTTGTCACCGTCTACGACCCGGAATATCGTCATTTGCGGGCGCGACGTCGTACGCGACGCCTATAAGCGCGGCTTACGATTCTCTTGTCACATACCCAGACGCGAAAGGCGTGGTTGTATATAATTTGGATTTATGCGCGGAAGAGCAGTCACTAGCGGTGTTATTTCATAATTTGAAGCGCTTCTAGCATGCTGCTTATGTATTACAAAGGCGTGATGATAAGAGCCCCAAAATGTGGTAGAGGGGGGACAGCCTGTGATTTGACATTGGTTCAAGAGTAGCCTGAAATTGACGGTGGGGGCTATTGACATTGGAAGACGGACAGAGAAATCGTAATTGGCCCTTCGTGCACGCGGCGATGGGCGGATCTCTTTTTTCTTATTAACTTGCAATTACCACTCCGACTGGAAGATCGGATTTCATGTGAGCGTGGATATCGTGCGACATTTATGGCTGTTTTGGTATTACATTGTCATTCCTGTACAATACGATCTAGAATCGTCGTCATTGGTGGGCGCAACGTCGCACGCGAAGCCCACTGGCACGGCGACTTACGATTCTCTTGTCACACTCCCCTCTGGCATGGGTGAGCTACTTCACACATTTCAGCTTCCCACATATAAAAGTATGCAAAGTTGCAGCTGGCACGCTGAAGCACATAATGCCGCTTTCCTGTTGCTGACAGAATCAATCTGCACATTACTTTCGTTTTGTAACCCCGCCATCTGCGACTTGCAATCGCCAAGTGCCTTTAACATCTCTAAACTTCATGGATCGCAAAAAAAGTTCCATGTTGCTCGTCGTGGACTCAGAGGAATTGGTGCTCATAACTTGTATTTCAGCTTCAAAACAGCCTCAAAGGGCCTCACAATCGACCCCAATGTAGCGGCAAGGTCTCCTGATAATGAAGTCTCGCCATTCTCGTACGAAGCGAACCTCCAAAAAGAAGGCGGGATTTTTTGACCAGAAAATTGCGGAATTAACCTTCAGATGGTGGATAGATCGAATTCTGCTTCAATCAATTCAGGAATGACTATCTTACCTCGACTGTCACGGAAGTACCGCAACTTAGTGGCTTAGAAGCGACAACTAAAGCCTCGGCGCACTACACTCACTTTCGAGTATTGAGCATATTACATTCTCGGAGGCTACGAATGTATCCACCTTGTTTAAAGATGGATATCCCCTCCTCGAGCTGTCCCGAACTGTACCCTTTATCATGGCCCGCGCGACTTCCCCCTAGAGGCATCGGCGCGTGTTAACGGTTTGGAAACAATGGCATCTTCAAAATTACATGAGTGTGAGTAATGATGAGATGCTGGAGTAATCGGGAAATTCTGTGACTCGAATTGGAGCTTTAGATGGTCGATTTATTGCTTCAATGTGTGTTAATCCGGCGTTCTCATTCTCAACTAATCTGTTCCCGATTGAGCCCACCATCTTTCTTGATAATGGGCGAAAAATATTGGCAACGTTTCCCACTCATGAACCGGTTTGCGCTCCTTAATGGAACACGTGGTCATTCAAATGTTGCAGAAAAATCCGCTGCTACTCACCTTCGCCCGCGACTGGCTTCTGCACGCGTTTTTGCGGACCAAGGAAGACAGTTTTGCGGTTGGCTGTCTTGCCTGAGATTCGCTGTCCTGCTGGATCACAGCCTTGGGTTGTTTGGATTGGAAGCTACCTTTCTCATATCATGGGGACTGGGAATCTAGTGTATACTTTTGGAGAAGTGATGGGCTAGGATAGGTTAGGCTCCAGCTTCATTCAAAATCGCAGTGGCTTCCTCCTCCCAGACAATTCTGGTCCCAGTTTACCGCGGGCAAAGAATAGAAGGCTCGGTTGGACCGGATGTGGGCCGATCCAGGGCGCTAGGAGCACGCATCTGGTGAGCGTGCCGTTTGCCACTTCACCGACAAGAGAGCAATATGACAGTCGAAATTCCACAATTCCTACGGCATGCACAAAACCGTTTTTTGAAGGCGCTTTCCGTCCTGAATGACATCCCTGGTC
Organism: Cooperia oncophora; assembly: GCA_036418165.1. Taxonomy (NCBI): domain Eukaryota; kingdom Metazoa; phylum Nematoda; class Chromadorea; order Rhabditida; family Trichostrongylidae; genus Cooperia; species Cooperia oncophora. The sequence goes on from MU931427.1 coordinate 17,430, forward strand.
AGAGTTCCGGTTTGACGATCTCTCGGCCATTCTGACGAGTGTCCCATTAAATTAGTGATGGTGATGATGATAAAGTAAACAGTGCTGAGATCAGAGTACAGCGCCGTTGCTTGAGTGTCCAAGGGGGAGGAGGGGAGTCGTATTTGTTTGCTGGGGAGGGAACGGGATACAGCATCCTGATGTGTGATATGGTGGGGTAGGTACGACACCCCCCCCCCTTCCTCAAACCTGCCTACCAATTTCCCACGCTTTCCAGTTTTTTCACCCAGAGATTTTCCGTCGAGCGGGAGGGTATAGTACACATGAAACAGGAAAAATCACGCGAAAAGTCAACAACCGGGAAATTTTTTCCCAACGCAGCAAATTTCTCTTGAAGGCACATACGACCCCCCCCCCTCTCCCAACAACGACCAAATACGACCCCTCCCTCCCCAGCGGAAAAGTACGACCCCCGCCCTATGTGTGTCACACAACGATGCTGTGTCCTGGGATAGAAGCCATTCTTGCCCTGAGGAAAGTTTTTTTTCATTTTCCTGTCTGGCGTTTGACTTTTCCCGGATTCATGTACGCTATTCCAGTGAACATTCAATAATGTCACACATTATTGAAGTGTTAACAATCTACGGTGTAATAGGTGGGATAAGTAAGGGTGGTCGTACCAGTTGAGGAATTTGTAGGGGAGGATTGCAGCGACACCGCCATTTCACACGTCCCGACACTATACCCTGGATGGCGAACCGACCGCTGAAAATACCTACTGCTACTACCCTGAAAGACACCCTCTTAGCACAATCAGAGTTCGAAGGCCCTACTTTCATCTGGAGACGGGCAAGAGAATCGTAAATTGCCGCTCCGTCGTGCGCGGCGATGGGCTCGGCATTTCCTTAATTTGCAC